>JAUELE010227335.1:0-21268 GCA_031471655.1 Diodora aspera | reverse complement strand
AGTCTTTCTGCTATACGCAGGTTCATGTTCTCCAAGGTAGTCGACACTCCGGGTGTTATTAGAGGAGCGTTGAGCAGCGTCACACTCCACTGCTTTTCGACAGTCCGGGTGTGTATTCGATAAAAAATTCGACAGTCCGGGTGTGAACCGATTGGACTTGGCTCAACTTAAATTTGGATACCAGTAACTATGTACTCGTCTCTGTACTGAAATAAACTCACAGTTTAATGACCCTATCCGTTGGTGAAACAAGAAGCAGAGACACTTTGTTTGACAAGCACCTGCAAACTTGGCGTGTTTGGAATGCTTTGGAGTTTACAATATAGAATGGAGTCGAATCTAACGGGCACCTGTTAAGTGCTCGAGGCAGTTCAACTCTATATAATATTATCAAATATTCAAATCGATTGTAATATTAAGTTTCATACACTCCATACTGATATAGACTTGGAAGTCGTGGACGTTTATTTGATTTTATTACTATTGCAGGTTGATTCGTGCGGTCGAAGATGAGAAGAAAAAGTGGTGACTGTCCAGAAAGGCCTTTAACCTCGAAGTAATCTGGTTCGTTCTTAGCATAATCCTGGTAATCACCAGTGGTATGCACCCAATCGGGTGGAATGTCGCAGTATAGCAACCATCGACCAGAGGCCTCAATTCGACTGGCGGAGAAAGACAGACATCCCAGGGTTAACAAACAAACTTTTCCAAATAAACAAATCTCCCCTTGCGTTGTTAGCGACAAAAGAGTCAACAATAACGGTGTATGTGCACGTTGTCACGATGGGGGAACAACAAAATGTGCAGTTCCGAGATGGAGAGAGGGTCCTGGAGGCGGAAGCGAAGCTCGTGTGACAACTGCATTTGACAAATATCCCTTTGGTGGCAGCGGTGTTCTAGCGGGTGGGCGAAACTCAAAACAGACATGGAAAGCCTCTACAATTGAGAATAGGGTCTCTGGCGTTCGTTTGAGAAGCAGTCGCAATGAGAATGGTGGAGTTTGCCAAGTTTTGGCCCCGGCGGATATCGATCGATCTCGGAAAGTTCGGGACCACCAAACCAACGTGCCAGTCAGTCGTCTGCTCGGACTCGGCTCACAAAGACACAGAAGTGATTATCATTCTGCTGGGGTGATAGAGAAAAAGGTTTCTGCTTCTTCCAATACAGAGGGAAAGTCAGTGTTATGTAACATTACCCATAGCAGAAACCTGCTTCAGTCATCAAACAGCTCCAAGGTGAGGAAGGGAACACAGAGCAAAGATTACCACCCAAACGGAGATGTGCACTGTCGGCTTCAGCGGAACTTTCATGCTAATGATCTGCTCAATGGAAATACTTCAAAGTCAAACAGGGCACCGTGGTCTTCTTCATGTGAAAATGCAGGAACCATAAATGTCACCAAGGATGAAAATGGAGCCGATCTGTCACCCGTGGAGCGACGCAGATCTCCCGATCGACAGGCTGACACAAGTACATGTAAAGAAAATACAAACGCAGAGACGTGTCCGAAGAAAATATTTCTCCAGCGTACGTCAGATTTAGTAAGAAGTATGGAGGTCGGTGAAAAGACTTGTCGTAAGGATAGAGATAAGAAAAGGAGAGGGCAGAAAGAGAGTAGAATAGCTGTGTTGTCTAAGACAAGTGGCCAGCGGAAGTCTTTTATTCCACAAAAACAAGCAAGACCGGGAAATGATGTGAACGCTTTCGCTTTAACAGATTGTCAAGTTGTCAGCGATCACTGTTTAAAGTCTACTTTTCTGCCAGGTAATTCGTTAAATGCTGAGATAACGGCTTCAGACCGAAATGGTAGGGATTGTGAAGCGAGCAGACGACGTGAAATCGGAGACGAGCAAAGGTGCGCAAGCGGTGAGAGGAATATAGCGGGCTTATCTGAGGGAAAGGTGTTTCACTTTCCCGTGGGCTCAGTGAAGGGTGTGGGAGGTGACCATGGGACTAACGTCTCAATCAGTGACGGGTTAGATACGGGCAGATGCAATAAACAGACGACACTAGCAGACGACACTAAACAGAGAGCGCCACGTGCTGCAAGCGTCATCGAAACTCGAAAAATTTGTGAAAAATCAATTGGTGATTATGTAATTTCTAGTGTCAACCAACATGCAAGTCAGGAAGTTAAATGCGAACAGTCAAAGAAGGACAGACCAGGATCTAGCGTGGTAGCTGATAACACAAACCAGCATTACAACACGATACCGGGATCGCAATCAGCTGGGAATATACAGGCAAACAACAAGACGGAAATATCGCTGCACAACGGTGAGTTGACTTCGTATGGTGACGCGTCATTCGATCAGTTTCGTTCTCATAAACCGGGAACTATTTCAGTTAAGAGATCTAATATTCACAAACGCGATCACGAATACAAAAAGTCTATTAAATACAGAGAGGTGTCGTCACGTGTTCATACAGAAACTGCATGTTTAGACTATAATGAATCTGGTCAGGTCGAAGTGTTCGGAGGTGACGACGCTTTGCGTGTTTCCGAATTAGAACCCAAAGATACTGGCGATCATGATAACTCGTGGAGACGCCACAGACAAATGTCAGGAATACCCTGTTATAGAAAGCACGGAAAAGCTTCCGACGTGAAAAATAAAAACTTTCTGAAGAGTGGCAAAGGCATTACCAGTATCAATGCAGATTCTCGAGTTGTGCGTTTTGGTGAAAGTGGTGTAAAAAACGGGAAAGATACCGGGAGCCAGCCGTTTATTCCTGGCAGCAAAGGAACAAGCGGCGGTAAATCACTGAAGCGCCAAGTTGCAACTATCATATCTCCCCAAGACAAAAGTGAAAGTGGAAGTTCAAGTGAGTGTGATTTAAGTGAAGACAAGGTATGCAACAAGACAGAGCTGTTACTAATTTCAGATCGTGTGTCATACCTGGTGAGGTTGCCCAAGAGAGATGCATGCTCTTTATTAGAAGATATACCATCTGCAGCTAATGAGGCAATATGTAAAACGTCTGCTGGAGAAAATCTGGCAGAGGCAGATGCAGTGAAGTCATTAGAGGTAACTGCAGGGACAGTATTCCCCAAGGGGTGCCTATCTCTCAGTGATAAGGAGAGAAAGGTAAGTAATGTGTCTGAACTGTTGTTAGGCTCTTCAAACAGTTATGATGAATTCTTATCCCAGAGTGGACTTAAAACAGTGAGGAGGGTGTCCTATTTGGAGAAGGATTTTCTTGAAGCTGAACTTGAAGACAACAATGGGATAATCAGTGACCTAACTGGAGAAAAGCTGGATTTTGAGAATTCAGACACTCTGAGCGAAGTGTCGGAATGTTTAGGGGATATACATGATGATGTATTACCAAATGTTTCTGGTAGTAGCACAGGAGTTGCCAGATGTGTAAAAGATCAATCACCGATCAGGAGCGTAAATGATCAGGAGGAAACCATGGCAACTACAATGAGTAACCCACTGAAGGAACAGAATGTGATACCATCAAAACATAAGGGGGAGAAAATGAAACGCCAGATTGGTCAAGCTTCATTGAATGTCAGTTTAAGCGAGAAGGGAGAGGCGTCTGGTGTTCCTTCACCAGACAGTATGGCAGTAAAGAAGAAACAGGACTCTATGTCTCGTTTAATGAGGCCAACAATATCATCAGCCATTAGGAGCAGTCCAGAAATGGCTAAGAAACTGATCCCTAAAGTCCGATCACCTTCAAGTCCAGAGAGAGTGTTCTCCCCTCCAGTTGAAAGAAGAAACAAAGATCATGCGAAGGTGTCTGTATCTGTGAAATCAAAATGCACAAAAGGCGGAGAGGATCGAGTTACACGCAAACCACCCACTGGTAAGCTTACAAGTGATAAGGTGGCAAATACGTCACGTTCATCACTTTCATCAACAGAAATAAGTGCGGAGGTATCATCCAAAAGCAGTGAGATATCTACCAATAGACAGAAACCTAGGAAAAGTGCCAAGAAAACGACAACAACAACTGGTCATGTTTCACCAAAGATGCATAGAAGTGCGAAAACTGATGGATCAGAGGAAGATGAAATCAAGACTCAGGTTTTATCAGTGCCAGACACAGATGAAAAAGACATATGCTCTGTATCTAGCATGATGGAACAGAATAGCAGGTTAGAAAAACGAAATTCAGAAGAGAAAGTGCTTCAAAGTGACAATAAATATCAAAAATCATCTCAGCATTGTGATAAGAAAGTGGAAAAAACTCGAAAAAATGTCCAAACACATGAAAATGGAGAAAACATTCTCAAAACCAACAAGGAGCAGGAAACGCTTGGTAAGAAAAGTGTTTCAAGTAAGCCAGTTTCTGTTGCTCAGATTCCAGCGCCATCCAAGACACGTGTGTTAGAAAAAAAAGAGAAATCCATGAGAGCTTCTGTAGCCCCTATTAAGCATAATCAAAATTTACTTACCTCAAATAAAGGTGATTCAAAAACAAGTATATCTGTGACAAGAAGAAAGAACTCTGATTCAATAATGAGTGATGCAGAGACTTCAGAAAGTGAAAGTAGAAAGCAAAGTGTAGATTCAGGGTCCCCAGCATCCTCTGTTGGGGTCAAGCCGGGAAGTTCCAAATCCGGATCACCGAAAGGTTCTACAAATCGTGAAAAGCCAGTGCAGAAAGAAGATAAAACAAGTAGTGTGGGTGTCGCCAGCAAAATGCCCAAACAGAAAAGTATGAACAATAAGTCTGCCAAGAGTGATTCAGAGGATTCGAAACAAAATAAGACAAAACGTGCTAAATCTGATAATACTGTCCCAAAGTCAGATTCGGAAGCTAGTCGGAAAGTAGATTCAAAAGTCGGACAGAAGAAATTGGTGTCGAGCTTCGTTGTCAGATCTGACAGAAGTGTCTCAAACTCCCCTCGTTCATCCGTATCACCACACAACGATGACACTGACAGTGTCACAAGTGTCAGTTCATCTTCATCAAAAGCCAACAAAGTACCAGAAAAACAGCTGAAAGTTTCAAGGTTACCCAGTGCAAATGGTGCTGCAAGCAAACTTGGCAAGGTTGAAAAGGTAAAATCTCATGTTGGAGAAAATTCATCGATAGAACTGGGACCAAGTATGAAGAAAGCTACCAAGCACAATATTTCCACTGATGCAAATGTCAAGAACACCAAAGATTCAATCTGTGATCTTCAAAGTGATTCCAAACCTACATTGAAGAAGAAAAATTTGAAGGAAAATATCAACAGAAAACAACGAGAGTTATCTCCCTTGCCAGGAGTGCCAACTGCTGAGACAAGTGAACTGAGTATGGATGAAAATATTCCCAGTATAAGTGATTATGATACCGACAAAATGGAAGATCCTGGACCAAAATCAAGTGGACCAGAACTTCAAAATGACCAATCACAGAAAAATAAGCATGTACCAAAATCACTAACATCACCGAAAGTTGAATCACGAAAAGTTCATCAGAATAGATCACATTCTAAAAAATCTCCAACCTCACCTCATCTTAACAGATCACCAGGTTCACCGAAAACTGAATCTAAAAAATCACCAACATCCCCTGCATTGTCAAACAAATCTATTTCAACAAGAGTGTCGAAGAAAAGTGATACAAAACTGCCAAAGAAAACAGGATTAAGGACAATACCTCCAAGAGGCGGGCAGGGTTTAAGATCCTTGTCACTCCTTGAGAAGAGGTATACTGCCGAGCATCTTGAAATAATGAGACTGAAAATTCCTGCTGATATGGATTACAGTGATGTGAGTCGGCCTTCAACCAGAGAAGGCTCAGTGGACAGCAGATTTGATGATGACCGCTGGTCAGTGTGTTCCGATTTATCTAGTGTCTCAAGAGCATCTTCTGTGGGAAGGGGAACTGGCATTCGACAACCGAACACGAAGGTTCCCACAAGAATGACTGGTCCTAGAACTAAGCAGTCTGGTGTCCCAGGTATAAAGAATGGACATAAAGGTTCAATTTCAATCCCCAAAGGTATAGACAAACCAAAGGATGTGAAACAATCCATCGGTGCAAAGAGGGATCACACTGACAGCAATAAAACTCTTCCCACTGACCAAAATCATGTAGGAAAAGGTAAAACATTAAATAAGAACAGATGTGACAAAGTGACTTTAAAAAGTAAGATACCCTCGCCTGTTGACAATGTGCAAGTGTTGGGAGGACTTTCTAATTCCTTGTATGAAGCTGAACATGATAAAAATAGTCATATGAAACCAAACTCAAGTGCACCTTTTGGTAACGTGATAGGACAGGATGTTTCAATTTCCACTAACGATTACAGTCTCTCCACTGACAAACTCGATTCTCTTCTAATTGATCATAATGAACAAGGATGTTCATACATGCTTAATAGAGTCACTGGTGTGGATATGTGTTCAAAGACTGGATCTAGCGCGAAGGAAATTAGCAGCGACAGTGTTTTGCCAACTGAAGACAGTGCACTGAAAGATGGTAATGTGATTCCCACTGCCAACACAAGGCGCCATTCACTAACGGAATGTGATACTGTCGTTACTGGGGGAGGGACTGGAGAGGAGGTGCTTGGAGTACAGGAGCCGAACTGTAGCGTAAATGCTCGAGGAAAAGAGGAGCTAGGAGACCAAGTTTCTTCTCGTTACCGTTTGACAAGGGAAGCAAATTTAATTTGCAAACCACCTGCTTCCTTGTCTGAGAAACAAGGGCTACGCTGGGGAGTAAAGTCCTTGAAGCTTGGGTCAGAAATAGCTGATGTTGCGAGCAATGAATCAAATGATTTACAAGTTGAGGTGACACAGGAGGTCAAACAACCCTTCTCAAAGACCTATAGTCAGATTAAACAAGAACCTGGAAGTACCAGACCAGCCACGTCTGCTCGCAAAAGTGAATTGCCACGCGAACACTGCACCCAATCTCCTGGTGTTTATGTTGCTTCTAGCCAGGGAGGATTGCTTGATAACAGACACAGACACCAGCGTGGATCTATAAATACCAATAATAAACATTTACATGATGTAGTGGGTGGGGCCCAGAAAGAAATTTCCCACCCCTCAAATTTCACTGGTACCCCAATTAGGACAGGGGGGTGGGATCAGCGTGGTGGATCTTGTGAAAAGGAAGTGATTAATGGTGCAGGTGATAAAGGGAGTTTACTGGGAAATTGTGACGGCATATTCTCGAAATTATCTCGCGTTGGAGAAATTAAGAGTGAAGGAAGGAGAGATAGCGGGAGGAATGGTGGACCAGAGTTTCATGAAGTTGCGGAGGAGGCAGATTTCTCTTTAACTGAGGAATTCATGGGGCAGGATAAAAACGAGAAAGAGTTTGGAAGCCAGGTTGATAAAAGTGATAAAATCTCAATAAATAAACTGGTTCATATTTCTGGAAGCTCTGATAAAGTTGCTGGAAGGTTTACCACAAAGACAGCTGGGACTCCCAGCATACATGCTGCCAGTGATTCATCTAGCGCCCAGGAAAATTTTGATACCTCCAAACATGAAACTGAACCTGTCTTGGCCGAGGCTGTGAGGGGAGGGGATGGTAGGGTGATCAGAGACATGAAATCTGCCAGCTCATACAGCCTAGAGAGAGGGAAAGCCCCACTGGGAGCAGCCGGCTCAGGTTACAGTTCAGGGGAGCCTGTCTTCAGTGCAGAGGGACAAACGTCAAAAGACACAGGAGCACACGGCAGACAGCTGGAGCAGACGTCAAAAGATTCACAGTTTAATGAGGAAAGTAATGATGAAACTAATTGTGATTTGTGTGAAAAAGGTGGAGATGGAGACAAAGGTGAATCATCATCTGGTTTGAACATTAATTGTGATGGATTGGAGGATATTAGTGGCGGAAATATGGATTCTGATTTGAGGACAGATGTCAGGACAAGCAGTGATGCAATGGAGTTTACTGCCAGTGAGAATACGCCCATTATTCCCTCTGACATGCTTGATCAGGGCAAGGATAGGGAGTCTTCAGAAAAGCTGGAGACAGAAGAGTCATCTGTCATTGTAATATCACCAGGGAGTCAAACTGCAAATAGAAACATCTCTGACAATCCAAGTGTGATGGTTTCCTCAAAAGTGAAGCAAACAGCGGGAATTCAGATTCATGTAAGTCATAATGGTGTTGGCCATAGCTTGGCTGGGAGCGAGAGAAATAAACTTGATAAGAGTCCAGGCAAGAAATGCGATAGCCAAACATCAGGCAGAATTCAGAGTGGTAAAGCAGATAAGCTTTCAACACGAGTTCCTGACAGGAGACTCATCATAGATAAACGCAATTTGCATCCTGAGAACTATAATGAAAATATGCCCATCCAGAGAAAAATCATTTTGAGCCCAGATTCTGACACAGTCCAGAGTTCAGCTAACTGTGGAGAAGTAATATGTACTGATTTAAAAACACCTGATAATGGGAAACCTCAAGACTTGCCAACCAGATTACCTGTTACCCAGACACATAATTCACGGGTGCATCTGACACTGTCTGGTGGTGAGCTTCGAAAGGACGGGTCAAACAAAACTGTGAGTCGGATACAAACCTACAAACCAGTCCACAAATCAGAACTGCTGAAACAGAGCTCAGTGAGAAAAAGTTTAGCATCTCGAGCTCAGTCGAAAACGGTGCCTGCAAGATTTTCTCAAGATCATGGATCCTTCAAAACAAATAAACCTAAAGAACCTGGGATAAAAAGCCATGTGTCAGAGGGTGAAAAAGTGAAACCGCCAAGCTCCACCCAAATGTCATTGCCATGTGTCTCTGCTATTGAAGTTCATGTAAAAGATGACAAATTGAGGAATGAAACCGTAGTTGAGGAAGCGCCAGAGTCGGAGAAATCTTCATGTGTGGTCAGCAGAGCAGACATCAATGAAAACAATGGAGAAGACTTGGCGCAAGCAAGTGTTGTAATTCTTAAGACGAATGTTAACTGTGAGAGAAGCAATGAAAGATTTGATGTCAATAATTCTGTGGATGATGGGACCTATGTTCAAGAGATTATAGCACCCATTGCTTCACAACAAAACAACTATGCACACAGTGTTGATTTCACAGAAACAAGAGATGGAACTCATGAAGAAAATGTATATGTCCCACCAGCTCTCCCAGTTCAGGAGGACATTGATATTAAAGACACTCCTATAACCAAGAAAGATGGGACAAGTCCGAATGAAAATATTAAACCTGGTAAAAGTAAATTACCGCCTGTTGTGTCCCCAAAGCCAAAGATATCTGTGACAGCTGATGGAAGAATTGACCTGACTTATAAAGACACTAGTCTAAAAACAAGTACTGTTGATAAAAGTGTTCAAGAAATGGACAGCTCGTCAGAGTTGAGATTTGAACCAGGAAATAAGAACCAGAAGATGAGCACAGAACGTGATGTGCTAACTGATGACAATGTTGGTGTGAGTGCTGTGACACTTGGTGGTGAAAGAGAGTCTCACAGAGCTGATGTAGATTTAGTGTTGTCTGGTCAACAGACGGACATTATTGTGAACAAATCTGAACCTGAATTGGCGACCATTCCTAAGCAAACAGTCGTGACCTCTGAGGCCCCACCCGAACAAGAATCAATAGAAATGTGTGGTTTTGACAAGTCACCTGAAATTTCTTCACCCTCGTGTCCCAGTGATACTGTGTCAAAGCAAGCACTCAAAAGATCAACAGGGACAACATCGCTACTTCGTTGGCAGACTGTCAGAAACAAATTCCTAAGCAAGCCAATGAAAAAAGTGAGCAAAGACAAAATTAACATTGGACCGTCTACTTACGGAAGCGTGGAGAAAACTATCGAAGAATTTGAGGAGTGTTTGGACAAGAATACTGATCGAGGTAGGACTAAATCCGACGAAAAGCTTCACGAGACTTCAAGAGTGTTGGAAATCAAGAAAACTTTACGAGAACGTCTGGCAAAGTCTCCTGTACCAGATACCCCACCAGCAACCCCTTCACCATCACCAACCAGGAAATACAAATGGATACATGATGGAGGTATTTGGAAGAAAAAGTTTCTGTCGGATTCAGGTGAGAGTGGCAGTGAAGTGGAGGATTATGGGAAGGAAGATCACAAGGAATGTGTTGCTAAGTTGCTTCTTGTAAATAGAAGTGACCGGAGTGTGGATCGAGAGTCCTCATCAGAGAAAGAGTATCGTCCAGTAAAAACTAGTGGACGATGTATGTTCCAAGATATTGGTCATGACACTGAAATGGACACGTCTGCTTCGGAATTAGATGATTGGGATGATCAGTGCAAAAGTGAAAATCAGTTTGTGGAAACCTGTGAGACGTATGTCACAAATGACAATATTTGTGTGGAAACGATCGAGTTTGAAGCCATACGGTCACATTTTAACAGAGTGAGTTTGTCATCATTAGAAGAAAATTCACAATCAGGAACAAGCAAAAGTGTTGATACTAAACCTGAAAAACAACATGACCAGGACGAACAAATCACTTCAGAAGATGACTGTGTTCAGTACGCAGATACAAGTGATACGGACAAAAAGACATGCCATGATGTTGCCATGGTTACTGAACAAAAACAAACTGAGTTCATCAAGGCAGCAGAGGACAGTGACACAGACTATGATAATTTGGAATCTGATGATATTCCTTACGCTGACGTCACATCTCAGAATGATGTTAATATTTCTTGTGATGCCATCAATATTGACAATGCTCAGTTTACCTCTGACCTGCTTCCTACAACTACTTCAACTTCTGAAAATATTTATTACGGAAATGGAGAATACGAAAACACTGAAGTTGACATAGAAATCAACACAGTATTGAACACAATTCATGACCAGGCTAAAGAAAGTCTTACGGATGCAGGTGTTGAGTTGGCTAACCTGGCTAGTGACCATGCACTGACCATATCAAATACTAGTCACCCGCCTCTGGATGTTTTGAACAAAGATGGAATGTTAGATAACGATGAGTTGTTAGATGGGGACAGGGTCATTACCCTTGAAGAACCTGGTGACATAGGAACTTCGGCAATTTGTCATGATAATTTTGACCAACAGTCAATCTCGAGTGCTGATTACGAAGAAGTAAAGACTGTAGATGAGAACACAGTTGCTTCAGAAGATGACTTTTATGAAATTATCGCAGAAGATAATGAAAGAGAAGAAGCTGGGAATAAAAAAGATGCGGAACACTTCTTCGAGCATTCTGATGATGAGACAGACACTGAATGTAATACCACTCTAATTAGTGATGTCCTTCCCTCAGAAATATGTTTGCCTGAACCAGATAAGAGTCTCACCTCTCAGACAGGTGACCAAACTATTCAGGAAAATATGTTTGACATGTGTCAGGCAAATAACATAGAATATGCTGATAAAGATGGTGAGATGTTTGAAGAGACATATGCCCTTTCAGATCCTGTAGGTTCCACGATAAATGTTAGGGGTGAGCAGAGTGATACAAGAGATGAAAGTGCAGTGGAGGCTGAAATTCAAGAAAAGTTTGTTCCCATTGAAGCCTCGCCACTTTTACGTAGAAAGTTTGTGGAACCAAATCCCCTGGCAGATCATGTGATGCTGTCATCTGCAGAAAGTTGGGAGAGTGTAAACGTTTCCGGTGAACCTGTCTCTGAAGAGGGATTTGTCACCAAGGGATGGAAATTGCAAGCTGATGCAGTCGAACCTGAGAGCACTTACGGGGAGAGTCTTTGTTCTAGTTATGAGAGTAGTGATGCTACCTACTACGATGACGACCTGGATACGACGATGACAGACGAAGAAAATAGCGATGACCTTTGTGACCTTGTCATCAATGAGGAGCTTGATGACACAGTTGTTGGCGCAGAGGGTGGCATCATGCCTATGGATTTACTTACCAGTGAAGACACTTGCAATGAAGATTCAGATACGGATGTGACAAGCCAAGATTTCTCTGACAGGGTCCATGGGTCATCAATGCCGGAAGGCCAAGATACTGGATACTGGTACCAAAGAAAGGCATTCTGGGAAAAGGATTCACATGAGGTAAGTTTAGTATATTGTTTATAGTTCTGTAGTAAATGTAGTTCAGTAAGCAGTGCTGTTGCTTCCTGCTATGAAATCTGGTGTAATATACTCAGCATTAAATGAAAAGTACCGTGACTAGATCAGATCAAGTCCAGCTACCTGGCAAACATGCAATAGACAACTCTTAATATTTATGCATAACAGGTTCCTTGCACCTGTGGCCTCGTTTTCGTTGTCATGTCAAAGGTTATGCATAAGAGGTCTCTCTTACAATTTATTCACAAAAATATCAAAACGAGGCTACAGGTGCAAGGAACCTGTTACAGTAAAACTTCCAAAATTTCAAACTTCTAAAATTTTGAAGGTGCTATTTATGTCAAGATAATGAATTTATTTTACCTCTGAAATTTCAAAATTTCCACTTTCTCTTTAGTAGCAGTTTCCAAAATTTTGAATTATAACTTGATCAAAGATCACTAATTTCCAAAAATTTGAACATGTCAGAAAGTATTTGATTTTTTGCTTTGCAATTTTGGAAGTTTTTACTGTATGCACGGAGTGGTCCATATGTAATGCATTGGGTTAAAACTATTTGCATATAAATCTAGGTTAAAAAATTTTAATTTCTTTAATGCTGAGTACCAGGTTCCCAGTTTATGAAAGCATCTTATCATTACGATCTCCTAAACAATATTCTCATCCATGTTTTTAAATGTTTTTTTACCATTTTAAAAAATCCTACTACTTTTTTTATTAGCTTTTTGATATATCCTAAAGTTGCGATGCTTTCATGAAATAGGGGGTTGTATGTTAAATGTTATAATGCCAGCCTGGAGCATCCTTGACAGATATTTGCAAGAGGATACAGAAGAAGATGTGATACTGAAATTACGAATTTGAAAATTTGACAAAAAAAGATTTTTGCAGGTCTGATGGAGGTTTCAAAACCTTTTTCTCTGTAATCCTATGTTATATATGGGCATTACATGTAAATTATTAGTTATCCATCATACAATTTATGTACATGTATTTCCAACATAGATCAGTGACTTTGCCTTTTTTTCTTGACTAAAGTCAATGCATCCTCGAAATCCAGGGTATATGACGGACCGTTGGCGGAGCCCTGAGGATGATGTCAATGAAGAAAATCTAGAATAATGCAAAACAAAATATTGCAGGTTAATGCATAAAGAAGCATTTAAAAAAAAAAATTAAAATCTATTTTCAGAAACTGTTTCTTCTACAAAATCAAGACAAATGACGTTTTTATGCAACAATTTTATGCTATTTCATGAAATTGACACAATTTTTACATTTTAATGTTTCAACAGTCACTTGGCAACTGGTATAACTGACAAAGCAAAATATGCTAATTATGGCATCCATGCCAAAATTAGCATATTTTGCTTTATCAGTTGAGCTCAATACGTAAGTTTTATAACTAGACTATGTTTGTTTCGTGCAAGAAACAACCCACTGTAACCTCATATCTTAAGTTTCAAAGACTGGGTTGAAGTGACCTTGAACGAGGGAAAGTTAAATGCTTGTTAACTGAGAAGGCTTGACTTTGCACTTTGCCAAGCTAGCAAGACACACAGTTACATAACAAGCTTTATGCATATGCCTGATAAGCCGTTTTGCCAGGTTCCTGTCGGTTTCTTATCCCTTTTTGGAATTCTTTGAATGTTTGACGTGTTAGAATTAGACGTTGCTTGGACAAAGTCATTCCTGGTGTCATTAAACACTTCCAAAAGTTCTCTCTATTTTTCTTGGGTGGGGGGAGGAGGGGGAGAATTGATGAGTTCCTCATTGAACTAAACGTATAGTCCAAAAAGGTTTTATTTTCTTTTTTTACATATACATACATGTATGTTTCTTGAAGAGACTGGCTTCTACAGCTCCTTGCTAGCATAGCTGTGCTTGCGCTAAAGATCGTCGCATTAGCCATAGGCTAATTGACTTTGGTTGTGGCTAAAATAAAATGACTTTTTGAGCCACAGTGGCAAAAATGAAAATGAGTTTGTGACTGGAATCATAATCCTGAAACTGACCTCGGAGTTTGCTGCAACAAAAGATTCTTTTTAAATTACACGTTCATGAATTACAGATGCTATTCTGTAACATTTGAAGTGGTTTTGTTGTTAGTATATAATATTGATAAAATGTGTGGCTATGCACATTTGCTTGTGGCTAAATGACAGGGAACTGAGTTAGCCACAGTGGCTAACTAGACAAATTTCCTAGCGCACGCACAGGGAAACCTACGGTCGGTCAGGTTTCTCTCTCTCATGTGGGTCTTAACAATCTACTTTACATTGGGAGGTGTGGCTACACCATGTATATTATTGGTCAAACCACAAAGTGGGGTTCAACAATCAACCAATGAAAAATTAGGATAGACTCACTGGCTGGTGTGCGTGAATCAGTGTTTTTATTCAACAATGTCGAAATCAATAATAGTGATTCTCATTGGTTATCGGTAGGTTACATAAGGTTATGCATATTAATGAGTTGAACAGTATAACTTGGAGATCATTTCGACCCACAGGAGATGAGAGAAGGGTGACTGGCACTGAGTTTCTGTCGACACTATGAGCGTGAATATCTGGCAAATAAGATTGCATAATGGAAAAAAAGACTGCCTCTCACGACTCAACTCGGTATTTAGTTCACCTGAAAATTGATAATTATTTTTAATTTATTAAAAAAATTAATTTACAGCTGCCTATTGACATTGTTGAATATTGACACATCATCTCACCTCAATAAATTGGATTTTCCTAAACAGATATTATGCATAGATCTCTCCAAATTGTGTGTTTAGATTGTATATTGACATGGAAATTGCCACAGGTGATACATTAAATCTCGACATTATTAACAACAGGTAAAAATAAGCTTACAGTCAAAAGATATACGCTTTCATATCACTTTAGATTGCAAAACTGAATGTTTGGCTTAATCATGTATACTAAAAATCAATGTTTTACGCAAATCATTTCATGAAAGGCAGGCTGTTTATGCCACAGCTGTTAATGATGGCAGCATTCCAAGTCAGTGAAAATTGATATATCAGCGTTCCGTTTATGTGTAGATTTGGCACGAAACCTCTCATAACATGAACATCTGCCAGTTGAAGGGAAATCCAGACAGTCGTTGCATTTAGGTGTGTTGTGTTTACTGTTTAACCTGGTCCTAAATATGGGTAGTATCAAATGTAGAAACATATTTCTGTGTGGTACAGTTTATCAGTCCTTGTTATTTGAAAAATGAAGGTGTGTGAAAAATATCTCTTCTGAAAATGTCGAGGTGCTTGATTTCTTTGCTGCCATTTTCTCTGTTTTGTGACCTATTATGTCGTGGTCGATACTTCACTTCAGAAAGATGCTTAACTGCACCTGAGCTTCTGCCGTTATCAGTAGATTAATCTTTTTTTCTTATTTGTTCAAGTGTGAATACAGACAAAAACATGAATGAACAAATGACATCTGCTGTCTAACACAGCTTTTGATTAGCCGGTCTATTCTGTGAAGCTCCGCGTATGAACCAATAAAAATCGTTGTACTAGAGCTTCGAGGCCAAAGGCAGATGTTGTCATTTTTTCACTATGGCAGCTCACATGGCTATTTGTAACGTCATCTAAGTTGCTGATTTTGAAAAATATAATTTATCGTAAATCATGAATTGAGGTGCGCGTTGTGTTAAGGTTTACATGCGCATATTTTTGCACTTCTCGCGAAGCAACGAGGCGTGTGATGGTGCGTGAGCGCGATTGCGCACCTCAAATAACAATGACTGGCTTAAGGCAGCATTAACTGTTTAGTCTATTTTAGATTAATCATGAATTTCACATATTTGAGACCTTGTGAAAGTGGTGTAATACGGTCCCAGTAACTTAGTGCTTGTCCTACAAGGAGACTAAAATGGGATCTTTTGCTTTTACTTTTCTTTCTAATGAATCCTGTTAAATGAACTTTCCTTGCCATTAGTGTGCACCTGTCAAATCACATCTTACTGGGGCGCGGGATGATGCAGTAGTTAGCACGTTGGTCCAGCAATCTGTCAGTCTTGGTAGTTGTGGTTTGAGTTCAGCCCAGGCATACCTTTCAGCTGGGAGAGACAGGAGCCCCGACGAGGACATGAGACGATGATGCAGCTGAAAGGTTGCTGAAAGCCACGTAATAACCCCAAATCACACTCCCACTCACATCTTACTGCATTATGGCTGTAATATTGCACAACTAGACAAACATCACATACTTGAGACTTCATGCATCTTCAACATATCTAGGCATTGAATTGTGCTGTCATAGATCATGCCTGTGGGGTTTCCAAAGGGCGAGATGGTGTCACTGATAAACAGAGATTGCTGGTGGCTAGGCTAGGCAAGTGTTTACCTAGGGTACAGAATGTAGAGTGGGGGGACAGGCTGCTAATAAAGAACAAGACTGCAGTAAACCCTTGTCACCGTAATACTTCTAAAATTTGGAGCAAAAAAAAGTAATAACTTTTTTAAATGTGTTCTATTTTTTGGAAATTAGTGATCTTTGGTAAAGTTAGAATTCAAAGTTTGGAAATTACCATCAGAAAGTGAATAAAAAATTGAAAATTTTGGAAAATTTAAATTTTTAAAGTTAGAAATTTTGGTGGTTTAACTGTAATCATTCAGGGCAACTAATGACTAGTGACTATCACTTCTCTTTCTATGTCTTGGTGCGGGGTTGGCCTGTATTAATATGCCCCACATGACTGTTGTTGGTTTGAATCCCGCTTTCACTTTTCATCCTATCAATTTCTTTTATGATTTTCTTTTCCCTCGCACATCATGTTGTGTAATGGGTGAAATATTGCCCTTGAAATGTAAAACATCTTCTTAACTCAACTCCAGGTCTGGAGATCTATGTGAAACTGTGGTGAGACCATCCTTAAAATATATTTGTTAGGCCATTTCTGACTGGTCAGCACTTAAACCATTTTATAGGTTAAAGAATTGTTAATGTATGATTTGTTATTTACATAGCTTTTAGCAATGATTCTGCTTTTTCATCACACAGCAAGTACTGGAATGGTGACCTAAATGGTGATAAAAATCTTGCTTTATATTCAGCTTGTCAATGTGACCATCCCTATGAAAATGCTGTTCACTACTTTTTTGTTTGTGAATTTAATGGTGATATTCATAAAGATATGTATTTCTATACACAAGGATACAATTTGAACTCTGTCCTGTAAGGAAATTAAGAGAAATCAAGAGATATAAATTTCATGATACTAAAATCAGTACATGATGTTACAGTTACATCATTGTTATATGAGAGCTAGCTTCTAGTTACCGCACGGGCGTGGTCTGGTTTGAGTGACAGGTGAAAAGCCACGAGGGCGGAGACCTGTCACTCAAACCAGAGCACGCCCGTGCGGTAACTAGAAGCTAGCTCGAGTGAACCAATGGTGTAACTGGTTTGTACCACACCTACAAGTCACTCGAGCACTTGCACGTGCATTAACAGTAAACAAACTTGACAACTCTAGTAGACCACAAAATTCTGGTTGTGACAGTCGGGAAAATATCGTGCCCATCGGCACAGGTAACATTATTTATCAGAACCAAGGGTGGCGCCAGGTGGGGGCTACAACCCCCTGTCGGGGAACCTTAGCCCTCCCCCATCGGGGAAAAATATAGCAATTCGTTCAGGAAAATGTTCGGTGAAAATGGGTGTATTTTACCTTATTTTTGTTAAATTTGTGTATTTCAGTCTCTCTGTCGGGGATCTCAGCCCCCACGTCGGGGAATTCCTGGCACCACCCCTGATCAGAACTGTGTTTTCAACTGCTGACGGACTCAGTATAACAATTCGTGGGCATAAACGTTATAATCAGCAGTTTGCTGCTTCCAACATTCGACTTTGCTACTTTGTGGTATTATGTGAAATATATATATGTTTTCAGCTACTGACGGATCCAGTTGAGTAGTGACGCTTTGGGGACGAAGTTTACAGTTTGAAATATTTTATTCTTCGTTATTTTGTTTTGTTTAGTAAATTTGTTCAACGGATCTAATTTTGTTTCTAGTATAGGTCACATTATAGTTATCGATACCTATGATGCAAAGTGTATATTTCGTGCTGCTCGTGCAACTTGACATCTGTTGACAACAAGGCGGGGCTAAACATTAGCCAATCACATCACGCTTTGACAGTGGACCTACCAGCCGTGCGGTAGCTATAAGATACCGTATGGCAAAGATCAAAGAGACCGCCGCTGATGCGTGGTACAATATCTATTTGAACAGTCTCTTTTGAACGCCAGTGTAAATAAACAGATAAATTCCAAACATTCGACATTCCAATTTTAAAAGCATCCTTTGTCTGTGAAAAGTAGGACAGAATGTGTTGGAGATTCAAAATGACAAGCATCATACAGGTGAACCAGGCGCTAACAGGTGTTTGGGATCGATGACAAATCAATAACATTTTCATTTGGAGCCTCTGTATCACTGTATAAATTGTTTCAAAGTGATATTATTTTCATTACGCGCAAGTAAGGAAACTGTAAGTATATCTGAAGCAATATTACGGTTTGTTAAACTGTTTGCTCGGAGGCATTATCATGCCACATGAAGTGTTTTAACAGTACAGGATAAAAGCAAATAATGCAAAATTGCTTAACAATATTATTTTCTTAATCAGACTGTATTGGCTTAAGCTTCGGGGACCTCGGCCCTGTTTCACAAAGCGATCTTAGTTAAGATCAATCTTAGTGACTCGGTTAATTTTAAAATTAACATCACAAACATTTGTCCATATTTCTCAAAACAATTTAGGATTGATTTCAGAGCATGTACAGCTTTAAGTTGTTTTGTCAACTGGAATGAAGGTTAAAACTTGGTTTAAAAAGTTGATCTTAGGAGTTTGCGATCAGCTTAGCGCTAACTTGCTTTGTCAAACAAAGCCCTGGTGTCCTTTTGTGTTATTCTTTAGACAACTCATCTATTTTTATCATTGCAAAGGTTGTTGTTTGAAAAGAAAACAATGAGTTTGACCACGTGTCCAACTGTAAGCATGTGCATAGTGCATGGATGCTACATGTACGTTGCTGCACTATATACTATTGAAAAGAAGTTAGGGTCATGCATAGTGATAACACTATTCTATTAACAGGGCGCAGTGCATCCGAAATCTACATAAAATGTTGGCACATTGGCAAGTTTAAAGTGACAATCCTGACAATGCTGGACGTGCCGATGCATAATGAAATTAAGATTTTTGAGGAGTATTTCACATGAAGCATATTTTCCTAAATGTTTACAACCTGCAACATTAAACTATCACCTGACCTTTAAAAGAAAATGGTCAGAGATGCAGGTACGCCATGGCAATCTATGTTCAGAGCTTGTCTTTCTGTTTATCTTGTAATATATACCGTGCTGTATTTTTTCCCGATTGTTTTTACGCACAGATTTCACACTAATTGATGCGATAAAGAAAAGGGAGTTTCCGGCTTCGTCTAACGTTAAAAATAGAGTGTGCATTGCATTTGGAGGAATGTAAGCAAATATGAAACTGGCTAAAACGGTGAAACGCCATAACGATGACATGCGATTGGACGAAATGGTTACACTTATAGAAGAAACGGGGAACCTTTTGGACACAACGTTGACAACAAAAGATATATCCATCGATCATTACACTGCATCGTCCATTGATTTTCGCCAAGTTTGGCGTGTCACCGTTTTGGCTTGTCACCGTTTTAGCTGCTACCCATAATAGTCTGGAGGCCAATCTCAGAAAAGAGCCTAGAAATCACTTCCGTTAAACATTCAGAGTAGAAGTATTTCATTAATATATTATGTTAGGTTATGTGGTACTGATTATATTTATATATGTTGGCACTCTGGCAAATGACCTTGAATGCTTTTTCAAGGTCAAATTGCCGCAAAATTGAAATTCTCCCCCAAATTGTACCAAAAACACCATATCTCCAGAACTGTTTGGTACTTTTCCATGAAACTTCATACACACATTAGGCCCATGATGTAGTTGTGCCTTTTCAGGGTTTCAACTTTCTGAAAAAACATGTTTCTCATTTCCATGGCAACAAAGTGTTTCAGTTTTGCCATTTTAGCTTCCCGAGCAGAACTCTGGAACTGTTCAGTATTTATACACCGAATTTGACATACGCTTTGGGCAGACTATAGTTGTGCCTTATTGCGCCTGCTAACACCATAAATGGATGTGGTCCAGGAAGGAGAAGGAGGGTTGGGAGGGGGGGGGGCAGGGAGGTTGTTTATATTGAAAATGGTCTTCTTTTCTTTTGTGGACCATGCATGTATCTCTGAAACCGTTCAATACTTTCCCATGAAATTTCTGCACATATTAGGCCCATGGTGTAGTTGTGCCTTTTCAGGGTTTAAATTGTCTTTTAAAATATACATTACACATTTCTATGGCAACAAACTGTTGCAATTTTAATTCTCAGAGCATAAATCTGGGACTGTTCAGTATTTTTACACAGAACTTAACTGTGTAGTTGTGCCTTTTTGAGCCCCCTAACCCCATTCATATTGAAAAAAGGTCCATTTTTCGGACTATAGCTCGGGAACTGTTCAGAACTTTCTCACAAAACTTCACACACACACACACACACACACCCTCACACACACACACACACACACACACACAATGGGTCAATGGTGTAGCTGTGCCTTTTCAGGGTTTGAAATTTCTAAGAACTACTACAGTGAAGAGTTAATTTCTTTTCTGGACCACAACATTGGGGAACTGCTCAGTACTTTTTTTTAGAAACTTGACACACACATTGGGTACATTCAAGTTGTACGTTTTCAAGGTTTCTGAAGTTTCTTAAAACAATAGTTTCTGTTACCATTGCAACAGAGTGTTAATTTAATGTCTGGAACAAAAGCCTGGAACAGTTCAGTACTTTTCCATGAATTTGACACAAACATTGAGCACATAGTCTAATTGTATCTTTCAGTTGCATTTTACAAATGTTCCAGTCATTAATCTTATGGATTTTCACTTCTTTATTTGGTAAACACGACGTTTCGCGACAGGTACCAGTGTCTTTATCAAGTAAGTGCATAGATTCATTGCTTGATAGACACTAGTAGGGAGAGGGGATATCTGTTTTGAACGTTAAAAGACCTGCTTGTTATTTACTGTAAATAATTTAGTTATCCACATCAGTAAATAATTATTTACTGTTTTATCCATCAGTGAATACGTTTGACTTACCTATTGTAAATAATAATACAGGGAGTAGCTTCGCTACATTAGCCACGTAAGTTCTTACTTATGTACAATATATAAGTAGTTACTTGT
>JAUELE010227324.1:1444-12352 GCA_031471655.1 Diodora aspera | reverse complement strand
AACAGAAAAGAAAACACTAGATAGTGTTATTCTGGATCATTCTTTTCATGTTTTAACAAGGTTTATTTGAAATAAAGGGACTGCGTGAAGAATATATTTTTCCGATGACAGCGGATAGGGCTGATACGAGAGTCAGTTAGACTTGTCACAGAGTGTCATATGTCAATGGTATTCCTCTTATTTCGCACAAAACAATGTCTAGACATGTGGTTCTATCTTTTGGTGAAATTTTGGGGAAAAATATGCATGGTTGCTATGGACTTTCATCTAAAATATAATGCTCACTTTCTTCTCCCCTTTTCTCAAAATGGTCGCCAGGGAAAATTGTGCAGCCCACGACTTTTAAAGTAACGTAACTTTGTCAAATATCATCCTAGGATTGAAACGTTTGGCATTCTGAAAAGCTTATTAATTGCTCTTGATATTTTGACCCAAGAGACTGCGTTTGGTGAATTCCATCACAAATCGTGAAAAACAATGACAGTGGCATTCGTTGACATCTATCAACATTGGTTTGGAAATATGTGGTCATAAAGCTATTGAAATCCGAGCAGCACAACACAACAAACTATGCACGTGCAACTGAAGACCCTTGCTTTTTCCCAAATGCAGTATGATCACACATGACAATATCTCCGTTGGTTTATAATTACCTTGAACAATGGTACGTAGGAGGTTGTCAACAGCGCAAAGAATGCACCTTATTGTTCTCCATGCTGCAGGAATGTCCTTCAAGGCAATCGGAAGGCAAACAGGCATCAATATACAGAAATTAGCAGACTAATCAGAAAACATGCCCAGACTCATCAAGTGAAGGACCATCCACGTTCGGGACGGCCTCCTGGGACAGCACTTACACGGCTGGTGAGACGCTTGTCATTTGCATTCAGCACGGTCCTGAAGAATCAAATGCTGCCAAATCGCCGCTTAAGTTCACAGATTGTAAAGAATCGGTTTAAAGCTGCTGGACTGGTTTCACCAATGGTTATCAGGTGTCCACTGTTCACAAATAATCATAAAAGACTGGAATCTGAGGTCTTGGAGAAGAATCCACTGGTCCGATGATAGTTGGTTCATGCTGCATGCCAAAGATGGTCGAGTACAAGATTGAAGGCGTAGAAATACAGCCTGTACTCCCAAGAACATCCTTCCAAATGTTACTTTCGGAGGAGGCTCAGTGATGGTTTGGTGATGCTTCTCACACAATTGCAAGTTGGACCTGTTGTCAGTCGATTTACTTGCCAGCTCAATAGTTTCATGCCGTTTTCATTTTCATGACAATTACCCTTTCACATGTCAGGGTCTATAGCAATAACTGTCTCCGTGAATTCGTTAATTCTGGTATTCTTGTAATACCAAATGTATATATATTATTTGATAACTTGTCTCATTTGCGCAAGTCTACCTCGCCATAGTCACTCGACAACAAAAAAAAAACACCTGGGGTCCTCAACTTTTTTCTCTATGTATATTTTATGGAAAACACAACAATAAACGTTGTGGTCTTAATTGTGAAACAAACCGTACGTAGGCAAAACGGAAAAGAGTAAACTGCACCATTTTGAGACTTTCAATTCGGAAATGCAAAATTATTACCTGTGAGCAAAACCTATTGCCTTTACAAATTGTGAATATCCAAAATTCTATTCATACTGGTCCTCTAAACACAAACTTTTCAATTCCGTCCAAAATATCATCTAATGTGAGATATGTACTTTTTTGTATTTATCTCTTTTTGTTTACACTCGCACATTCCCACAAGAGGAAAAAGGATAACAATTCAATACAATCATTCATTCATCCTCGGCTGGGATAACCCTTTCACTGCAATATTGTTTTTAGCCCGTCTGCTAAGCAGAGAACTGTCAGACTGAATCGTGTGGAAAAAGGAGAAACTAACTTAGTAATTTCAACTTCACATGGTCACTTCTATTTCATCAATAAAATGTAAATTCAAAACGCATACTCTTTAAAAAAAGAAACGCAAAACCACATTTTCAAGGCATTGTGAAACTGAATTTAATTAATGAACCACTAGTGCGAGGAAGTTCACAGCAAGAGGTCACACATTGAAGGTCAAGATCATCTACAGCCAATAACAAGTATGCCGTCCCCTAGAGTCGAGAACTGCTTGGCACCTTCTGCCCATGGAAGCAATGAGACCACGGATCACAGCCTGGGGAATGGTAGCCCCCTCGACCTGCAATGCGTATGCCAGTGAGGCAGAGTCTGGGGTTGTGTTTGTCGCTACCGCATACGTCTGTCCAATTCGTCACACAGATGTTTGATTGGGTTCACGTCTGGTGATCTTGAAGCCCACGGAAAGACAGGAATGTTGCTGTGCTGAAGGAAAGCGATGGTTATGTGTGCTGTATGCGACCGATCGTTGTCATGCTGGTGGAGAGCGTTGCCATTGATCATGATGGGGTCGAGGTGTGACAACTTGCCCGAGCACGATTTGATCACTATAGTGAATCAGATTGGTCCTGTCATTGTGAGAGATGGTTACCGACATCATAACACTGCCATCACAAAATCTGTCAATTTCCTGCACGCAAAACGTTTCCCACGACGTCTGCACACACTAATTCTCCCATCCTGTCGACGGAGCAGACATCGCGATTCATCATCAAACCAAACACGTCTCCATCGCAGTTGAGGCCACACTCTATGAACCTGGCACCACTATAGTCGTTGTTGACGATGTTGCCGTGTCAAAATGATACCCCGAACAGGGCACGTGGCTCGAAGGTCTGCCTCACGTGGGCGGTTGGGTACAGTTTGATCCGATATCCTACTAAGTCCCGGTATTGTTGCAGTAGGCATCCTTTGTCGTAGATTGCGCAACCGGATGTAACGGTCCTGGGCGTGGTCACTTGGGGTCAACCGGATCTGGGCAGGTCGCGTGTCGATTCATGTTGTTGGCATCGATCACACTGTCTTGATATGGTGCTCAGGGACACATTAAATACCCTGGCAACGGCCGACCTGGATTCGCTTGCATCCATGCGGCCAATTGCGTTGTTCCTCTGTACTTCACTGAGTCTTGGCATGTTGTTGCGGGTTTACAGTCAGCTTAAAACAGCTGACAGACTATCGAAAACCCGGCACTATTATAGTGTTGAAATCCATTGATTCAGTGCAATGCATGGTGGATGTATTTTATCGAAAATCCACGATTTCCATGTGCATTTTCAGGTGGCTGTGCTTTAGCGTACGTGAATTTAGAGTTTGTGAATGCGTATGGCACACCGAAAGACATTATATTCATAACGTTTATGCCACCTACGTGGATACTCATGAACAAAAATATACGTTTTGTGTTTCTTTTTTTTCTCAAGAGTATAGCTGTGTCGTCTCATGTTTCCATTCATATTATGTAAACAGAGGGGGAACTGTCCATGTAATTGCAACAATTGTTGTACACGGCATTCAAAGGGTCAACATTGATTGTGGAATTTTGGATTTGAATATGTTGCTGTTGGACATACGAAGGGGTGTCACAAAGTTTTGATTATCACCAAGACGTAATCAGGAGAGACACTTTATTTTACTTTCTTGTCCTTAGGACTTCTCTACATAGTCACCATCCAGAGTTACATATTTCTCCCATCATTACACATGTTCATGGACAACTAACCTTTTACCTCTTGAATGACCACATTCTTGCCGTCAAAACGGCGTCCACGAAGTGGATTTTTCATCTATGTGAATAAGAAGAAATCACTGACGAATAGGGCGGGTGCGGTAAAATATCGAAGCCACAGCGCCTTACCTCCACAGCAGCTGCTTGACACGTGTGAGCAGATGCATTGTCAGCTAACAGGCGTACACCTTTGGTGAGCATACCGCGACCTTTCTGTTTGATAGCATTTTGTAACTTGTTTACAAGTGTGCAGTAGTAGTAAGCTCCGGTGATGGTCTGACCTTTGCCGAGGTAGTCTGTTGGAATGACTTTACGACAGTCCCTTTAAAGTCTGAGAACATTTACAGTGAATAAGACTGGACAGTCTGACCCAAACAAACTACAAAACACTAATGCCTTTGAGTCCTGCCTTTGAAGAGGAATCTCCCTGTGGGGTTTCCGTGTCTTTAACGGGTGACACGATAGAATAGGACCCCACTAAATTGAGGGAGCCTGTTTGCCGTAAGCTGCGACCTTATGTCGGGGGAGGAAGGGATTCTGGTGGTTGAGATCCCTATATATTATCTCTTGATTTCATCCGTTTTTGTTTGGATCAACACACCACTTTGACCCGGATGGGTGGTCATGTGGAGCATAGGCAGTGCTCTTTATTACAATAAACGTAACTATAAATGAACAAATTCAAGATGTTTTACTGATACCAGACTTGATATAGCCTTTAGTAAATAATCTGGCATGTCAGTCATGTCCTAGAAAGCGGTGGCTCATGGGCCAATCTAGAAGTTTCAACCTCTTAGTACTGTACGCCTCCACTTGTTGTTGTGGCTGAACCAGTCCGACTACCATATTGGTAGGCAGGTATCGCCTCCTATGTTGTTTCTGTTGGAGTATGGTATCCCTGAAGCTCTGGTGTCCTCTGTTGGAGATCCGCAGAATACTGGCAGCGTCCATTTTGACACTCGGTGGCGGGTGGGAAACAGGGATGCTGAATCATATTCAAAAGAATCTAAAGATAACAAGCAGAAGTCTAGTAATATTCTTCTGCTCAAAAACAAAACGAAAGTTCATCTTCTTCTCGGCAGTCTTTGGAAACCAATCAGGAAGACTCTCTTACTTCCCCAGAGTTAATCCCTCACCATACATTTGATGCCCTCGCTGAGTCAGCTGATGATATGGGTCTTGATGAGCCCTCTATAACATCGGCTGATAGCAACACCAGAATCAACTAAGTCCCCGTCCCGCCCAGTTAAAAAGCCCCCTCGGGGGAGGTCCCCTATTAGACTTCCCTACTGGAGTCAAACATTTTGCAGTGGAAGTGTAGAGGCCTTGAGGTCACTTGTCTTGAAGTCCAGCTATTAACAACACAATATAATCCTGCTGCTGTGTGTCTCCAGGAGACGTATTTAAAGAAATCCGACACATTGTCAATTAGGTCTTACAGCTGTTATCATTCTTACTCGCCTATCACAAAACACAGATTGTGTTGGTGCTTCTGTCTTTGTTGGCCAAAACACTCTCCACAGTCTAGTTCCGTTAAAAACCCAGTTACAGGCTGTGGCTGTTCGCCTCACTATTCATGTTACGTTCACTGTGTGCTCTTTGTATCTTCCGCCGTTATCTTCTATTACATAACGTGAACTACAGGATTTAATCAACCAGTTACCACAGCCTTTTGTCATCATGGGTGCTACGTCGTCTGAAGCTATCATTAAAATATGTCATTAAGCTTCAATGAAACAGGTCCAATCCTGCTTTTCATTGTGTGTTAAAATTAATCTGCTGTACAAGGTTTGGTATGCAAAAAAGGAAAACATTGTCCCTCCCTTAGGTTTGAGAGCAGCTCATCATATTCCTGCTGCCAACATCGATTGAAATTTAATTGCAAGTTCGAAACTGCTTTCATTTGCACCGTGGTGTATTGCTCAAACTGAGGTTGATTTCAGTCTGAGTCAGTATAAAAAGTCAGATACTAATCCTTTAAATGAGAAATACCAGGAATACACTCCCATTTTTACTGATGGATCAAGGACTGTTAGCAAAGTTGATTTTGCTGCAATTTTTGGATCTAGGGCAATCTCTTTTACACTTCAAAATGAAGCGTCTATTTTCACAGCTGAAGCAAATTCTATTTTAACAGCGTATATATGTTAAAAACAGTAGACAATCACATTTTAAAATCTATTCAGACTCTCTCTCGTGCCTTCAGGCTATCAAAAATAGATCACTGAAACATCCTTTTTTTAATTCATATGTGTGAGTTGTTGAACCAAACAAATAGCGACATTATTTTGTGCTGGGTTCCCAGCCATGTGAGAATCGTTCGTAACCCAAGAGCGGATGAAGCAACACAGAAGGCGCTTGATAAAGATGTTTCGCAATTCTTCATTCCCTATTTGGATTTTAAACCTAACATCCGCGTGTATATTACAACTCAATTGAACAAAGTATGGAGCAAGCTGGACAACAACATAAGTCATTTGCTATTACGGCAAAGGTTGGTTATACTTGTCCTTGCTTGTCATCCAGATTTAAGTGTGTAAACATTAGGCGTTGTCGCATTGGTCATTCTTATTATACTCACAACCATATTTTAGATGGCTTTTCGGTAATTTGATATACATACGGAACCGACGCGTTATGGCTGAAAAATTGCCACCTGCGACATTAAACTTCATAATTCAATTGAGGAGTCAGTACCCGAGGAGCCCAGTCTGCTGACATGTGCAGTTGGTCATGAATGATGTTCCATGCACTGCCATAACTCAGATGTGTCGCATGCATTATCATATGTATGGTTACGCGTCGATATTCCTGGAGCAGCGCCTCTACTTTCGTCACAGTGTCCATATCATCAGTGAGTGATGGGCGTCCACTTCTTGGTTCATCTGTGAGGGCCATATGACCAGTTTGGAAATCCCTTTTCCATCTCACAACAGTGTCATACGATAGGCTTTCATCACCATAAACAGATTTCATGTCATCGTGAGTTTGACGGGCAGTGTAGCCCTTCAAATGCAAAAACGTAATTACACTGCGCGCCTCAATCTTCTCCATACCAGGGGGTAGTGGTGTGTAGGCTCAACTGTAACTCAACTCAACTGTAAGTACAACGTTAATTCCACACAGATGTAATGGTGAATATAACATCGTAGCAGGAACCGTTGAATAAATTTGACAACAGGTTGACCCAATTACAATTTCTGATTGGGGGGGGGGGGGGGGGGGGTGTGAGTGGGCCACACACATAGTATAATGTATAATGTATGTGATGGTTGAGAGCCTAAGGCAGTTTTCTTGCTTCAGGAAGTGTTCCCGAAAGGGAGATAAGGCATACTGATTTGGTAATGACATCCACTGTCATTTCCGGATCAAAACTCTGGAACAGTTCAGTACGTACTTTTCCACGAAACGCGACACGCACATGCATTGGGAGTATAGTCTAATTGTGCCGCTTCAGAGTTTGAGTATACTGAAGATATAGCTTATGTTACCTTGAAAACGAAGTATTCAAACGTTGCGATCTTGGTTTCCGGAGCAGAGCATTGAAACCTTTCAGTATTGTTATTTTATTTTGTTTCTTTTCTTGTTCCTTCAAGAGAGTGACGCGTTGTTGTTAAGGTCTGTGGAATCTCCTAGCCTAGATGTGGTTATCCAGAAATAGACTGACGTAGCCCGCTATAAAAGTTCCACAGTGATGAAACAATGATATGGACTGGCTTGCGTCTCTGAGGCTCTGTTGCGCATTCCACAGTTTGCAATGTAGACTACACCTCAATTAACTCTCCTTTTTACAACACCAAATTGCAATGCGAAGTTGTTTGTATTTAACCTCTCAAAACTGTTGGAAGAGTCCTGAACTCTGTGATCCGAACACTGTGATGTTTCTTGACACCGCATTCATTTGTAAGGTATGCAATGTCATCAAGATCATTGATGATTTAAGTTCACGAAGACTGGGGCGTATAAGTACAAGGGATCGACAAGGTTATAAAACAATGTTCTGCCTTATAATTATACAACCACACTGTCATCACAATTGATACGGAATATAAATATCGTGCAGTTTGCCTTGTGTACATATTTATGAACGATTGGGTGGAAAAATAAATCCTTTAAATGAGACATAGCATCATAACAAACACGAATTGTTGTCGAAGAAATGTAAACAAGATAGCTTATCTGATTTAGTTGCACTATTGATTGCATGGTAAACATTTGACAAGAGAATCATGCACCTAATTAGTATATTCATTCCAAGTTTCAACTATGATAGAGGTGGCGACAACGATAATACATAATTGTTGTGGTACTACCTGACTAAACTATAATATGAATGCAGCCGTGAAAGGTTACATATAGGCAGCGTATTTCTCTGTTGAAGTTTGCATTTCAACTGCTGAGATATAAGTTGTCCATGAAGCGGAGCTTCCACGGACAGACCGTGACGGGGAACATATCACCCTGGCTGTGTAACTGAGTTGCCGACGTATTTGAGGAACGCATTCAGATAATGTCGGTGGGAACATCCAAGACTGAACTTGTTCCGGCATTAGTGTTTTGTAGTTTGTTTGGGGCAAACTGTCCATTCTTGTTCACTGTAAATTGTCTCTGCAGGAGTCCATTTATTGTCCACCTAGTCGGGTGCTCCTATGTCATCACGAAAACACAGTTATTGGTGGAATGATTCCGAATTATCTCAGGGATACTTTCAAAGGTTATCGATTATCAAATTCGCACGTGTGCATTGTCCTTGGTGATCTGAACGTTCTGCTAAACTAACAGATGGTTTACAAGACACTTTCAAGTGAAACAACATCCATTCCCTTGTGCACCACAAATTCCTTCATAATTACTTTCCCACTTACGTTTGGCTACACAACTATTGACAATCACTTTGATACCAGATCGTGTCATGTTGACGTTTATCATTGACCGTTTGAAAACGAGAAACAAAGACAAAAGAAAACATCAGTATCGTTAAACCCAAATTCTGATAGTGATTCAGTATCTTGATAATCGAGTGATGTGTTAAATTTACTTGCTGGCAGTCTTCAGATTAAAAGTTATCGTATTGTATAAAAATAATATAATATACAAGATAAGCAATACACACACGACTCACACAAGAAGATACTATTTCGGACAATGAAGATAGTTTTACTAGTCGGAGCAGAAATAATGATGTGAATTGTCAAAGCATGAAAGCAAAACAAACAGTGTTTCTCTTGTGTGTAATATTAGTCCATTATGAAATATCAATATTCGATGTTTAGTGCCCAATTCAAGCAATATAAAAGTCAGGGTTTTAGTCTCCTTAGTCTTTGCAAATTAACGTGCAATTTTAGATGTATTCCTGAAACGATCAGTTGAGCGATCGCGAGTCTGTTTTCTTGCTTCTTGTTTTGAACTGCTTCAGTTGATTATTCTCTCCTTATTTAAATAATAAACTACTGGGCAAAAGAAACAAATCACCTTGTTTATTAACCCGCTACCAAACAAAACAAAGACAATGTTTTTCTTTATGATGATCATTTTACTGAAAGGAATCATCTCCCGATATCTGTGCCAAGATTCAATGCCATATCGATAGTGCCCTCGCTATAAGACCGAGCGAAAAGAGACACGGTGTCAAAATAGAGTCAAACAGAGAGTCCCTTAAAACGATGCTCCTAAAGTCAAATTAAGCGACAGGACATGTCCTCAGTAACATGTGTGACCATCCCCTGCAACAATACACGCCAACATACATCTTCTCATGGCTTTGGTCAGTCGCGGGATGACGTCAGCAGGATTTTAGCGCCACTCATCCAACAGACAGACAGGCCTAGAGTACACTTCTTTTCCTGTAGACGCTCCTATGTATCTTGGAGCGCCTTGCACATTTCCAATATTCAATTTCTGATTGTGATAAATGCCATAGTATATAGTTACATATTTATATCGTAGAGCATCTTGCACAGTGTTTTGACATACAATTTCTTATTTTGATACACTTGTCCTTTCCATAAACACTTTGTGGAGAAAAATCCCAAGTCTAAGCATCACATTTCTACTTTCACACGTCAGCAGATTTACAAAGTTTATCTTATTTGGATTTTGATAATAAAACTTCGGAATATACAATTTCCTCAAATCGTTATAACGTGGACACAGCAAGAGAATATGGTACTCATCCTCTAAGGCAATACCATAGCTTGGGCATACAGCTACTGATGGATCCCTTTCTACAGATCGTCTATATTTCTGAATTCATTCCATGCCGAATGCCATTCCCGAAGCTGTACATCAAGAAGTCTTTGTTTGAAAACTAATTTTAAAGCATTTACATCTGCAACATCCTGGGATAGCCACACTTCAGAAAAACAATGTCTGAATAATCATCTCCTTACATGAGAAACCAGATTTAAATATCCTACATTGTCATATCTTAAGAGCAGTGAGTAACATCGTTTTGAGTATCTGTTGTTATCTAGTCGTAGCAATTTAAACCAGTATCTAAGTACTCTCATTCAACAAAGCCTGTTTAAGCTGTTGTCTGTTTGCTGGGGGAGGTACGCGATGTCTCGGTTGTCGACCAAGATGATCCCAGAGGTGCTCTATCGAATAGGTCGTATGGACGCCGAGTATGCTGTTTCTCTTGGCAGGTCGTCCATGGCGCACTGCGAATATGCTGTTTCTCTTGGCAGGTCGTCCATGGCGCACTGCGAGTATGCTGTTTCTCTTGGCAGGTCGTCCATGGCGCACTGCGAATATGCTGTTTCTATTGGCAGGTCGTCCACGGCGCACTGCGAGTATGCTGTTTCTCTTGGCAGGTCGTCCATGGCGCACTGCGAATATGCTGTTTCCCTTGACATATCGTCCATGGCGCACGACGAGTACACTGTTTCCTTTGGTAGGTCGTCCACGGCGCACTGCGAGTATGCTGTTTCCCTCGACAGGTCGTCCAATAACAAAGCATACCATGCACAAATTGTCTAAGTTCAAATTGAACATTAAATATTTTGAGACAATTCCTAGCAGTTAAAGGCAATTTAGAAATGCACATTTTAAGAAAATTCAAAACAGAAAAGCCACAGCTATACCACTATGCCACTACATGGTGGGGGTTAAAAAGGATAGAAAGGAAAGAAAGCTTACTCTAATCTAAGTCCAAATGTGTTTCCAAGGAAACAGGAACAATATTTGTTTTGTAAATGGGAAATAGCAAACGGCACATCTACAGTATGCAGGGGGTACGAGGGGGGGGGGGGGGGGGGTCCCAA
>JAUELE010227302.1:0-12353 GCA_031471655.1 Diodora aspera | reverse complement strand
ATTGGAAATTAAGATGAAACATACATTAGCAAGATTTGAATAGGGTGACGTTTCTTTTGCGGTTAAGTATATATATGTACATCTTTCAGATTAAGATTAGGCCTACTGCTGTAGTAAGATACGCAAAAATAGGCCTACTATAGTTTCAGGTCAGCGTTATCTAAAAATAACATGTTCGTGTAGATGATATTTTCACCTTTTGCTTGATAACACTGTTAGATAGTTGTGGTTTTAATCTCTTTGATTTGAACCTTGCAACACATTTATTTTGCTTGAAAAGAGCTTTGCTCTCTTGGTAGTTGTCTAAATCGTAATCTATGGTCGCCCATCACTTTGTGCCCCCACGTTGTACACTAATATTGGCGTCTAAAAGAAACGATACAAATTTTTTAAAATATTAAATCTTTTTTCCAACCCCATGTGATTTTGTCTCACTGTTCAACATTCTCTGCTGTCATGGATTGTCATTTGGGTCGATCATGCTATCCTCAGTGGATAACGCCCACAATATGAGTATTTGTAATATATGTAGGACACATAGGACCTACAAGTTAATTTATTTACATTTTACATTTTTTACAATAATATCGATAGCGATTGAGCGCTGTTTTCTCCCTTCCAGGCTAATTTGTGGTGAAGTTTTCGATGTGGCGACCATGGGCAGTTCGGTGTGGTGACCAAGTCGATCTAATTCGTGACAACGACCCGTATGTTCCACTTGGATAATAAGGTGTGATTTTTTATTACGCCTGTGTTTAAATCTGTCGTATCTCAGAGTCTTGGTTCCGTTTCGTTTAGAAATCAGTATAACTACTTACATTAGGAGGATCGTTAACGTTCTCTATCAGTACTGTGAGAGTCTGTTGGACTTCTTTGTCCTTCGTATCACGAGCTAGCAGGTGTATGGGGAAAACTGCTTTCTGGTCGAAATCAAACTTGACAAGACTGAGCAGGGAAGCTGTGCACAGAGTTCGTGTTGACCCATCCTATTAATACAAATAGACGTTTTTATTAAATAAGATAATATTAATAATAATAATATTAATAATAATAATAATAATGATAAAGTTGACTCCACTGACGATATCACGATCTAAGTGCAGGGTATTTTTCGTTTTGGAATTTTTGATTGGCAGTTTTGCTCTCAGAACGAACATGATTAGCATTTCGTGCCAATCGATCATCATTTTATCAGTAATTGATTAGCATTCAGCCGAAATTGATTAGCAATCAGCTGAAATTGACTAGCAAATTGTGATCCGAACCCGAACAAAAAATACCCTGAAGTGTGGAGCAGGGTGAATCCTTGAAAGGCTTGCAAGCTTTACGCTTCGAACTGGTCCCCCATCCAGGTACATGTATAACCAGGAATTGACGTTGCTTAAGGTCTTAATCTTATGACTGCCGTGTGTTATACGCGACCAACTCTCTTCACTGTAGATACCATGTTATCATGTTGAAATATTTTAAGCACAGTAGCATTGTAGATACGTTGAGAAAACGCGGTTTAATACCAAAAGATACATCTCCGTACCTGTTGGGAACATGTAGGATGTGTTATCATAAAGCTTTCTGTGAATCTGTTGATGGAGAAGCTGACTTCATCACCTATGTCAGGGTCTACAGCAGAGATGTTCGCAACGACCGTGCCAATTTTTACGTCCTCTGGCACGTTGACGATGCTGTTACTGATAAAACTAGGGGCTTCATTGACGTCAACCACCGTCACAGTCACTGTTGTGTCCATCTAAGAAAGGTACATTAGTAAAACGAAGAATATTGAGACAAAAATATGTACATGTTAATGTAGGTATGCAAAGGCTGTTGCAAAGAGTCGGTTCATCCACACATAACGCTTTGAACAAGTTCGGTCTGCACATTAAATTGGAATAGAGTATGTCATTTGTATCACCACCAGTCCCCCTATCCCCAATGGAATCTTTATTGGAAACTATATGTCATGTTAGCCATGCTTTCTTAATTTCTAACGCAGACTGGCAATTTTGAATCGCTTGTTTCTGCTATTTGAAATTGCTGTCGATTTTCAGTCGAAAAAATAGTTGCAGAAATCAACATGTTTGATTTTTGAGCGACTCGGATTTTTCTATCTTTCATCGGTCGCTTGGTGAGCGCTGCCTTCAGACTGCAATGGGACGATGGTGGGATATTTTCGCTTGACACGTGCACTAATACATCACTTGACTACACCAATGTGCAGCGTCCATTTGGAATGAAGAGAAGTAAACCATTTAGTTGGAGCTCGGAAAGACTGGTCAATGTTTGGACGCTCGATTGTGTTCCTGGTTTGTTGCCTGTACACGCACACTTAGCGAGCGATTTCAGATTCTAGCAATATCAAATTACAGAAACAAGCAATTCCATCTTGCTGGTCTGTGCAAGGCTTAACTTTATTCTATCTTGAGTACTGTGATGGTTCCTTTCTGGTTTAAATGTCATAGTATTTCAAACTGATTCAATTATTTGATGCAATGGTTACCGATTTTGGAGGGGAGCCGCTGTCGGTCACTTTGATCTTGAGTTTTTGATGATACTTTTCTTCATAGTCCAACGATTGTCTGGTTGCAATATGGTTTGAGTCATGTATCATGAACAGTTCGTTGTCGACAACTTTATATACCAATGTTTGGGAGACATCTTCGTCATCGGCGTACAAAGTCCCTGTAAACGTAATTAATGGCTACATTCAAAGTTCCTGGCAGGGGTGGCGCCAGAGTGTCGGGGAGCCTTACCCCCTTCCCCCCCCCCCCCCCACCTCCCGTCGGGGAAAAATATAGCATTTCATCTGGGCAAAATTTCGAAGAAAATGTATGTATTTTATTGTATTATTTGAAAATTTGTGTATTTGTCGGGGATTTCATACCCCTTGTCGGGGACCTCAGCCCCCACGTCGGGGAATTCCTGGCACCACACCTGTCACCGATTCACCCTACGCACACTGTGAGATGGAAAGTCAATGTCCCCTTGCAATAACGGTTCAGTTTGTATTTTTTTCCTTGCAATCTCGAGTTTGCTTCATTTCCGATATCAGTCCCTTTTCTATCGATCCAGCACGCGTCTCTGCTAAGAGGACACCCTGAACCCACAAAAATGCCCTAACATCCGATTAAAACTTTCTTCAAATACCGACCCCGGATCTTAAACAAACTCTCAGATTTTTTTATGTAAATGCAATCAAACCACAGTTTCATGTAAATAATATTTCGTTTCTTGTATCGCTTTTGATAAGGTTTCCGAAGCAGTCAATGCATTGTCGTGAATGTCGAAAACTTCCTGCCACTTCGTAGCGTTTCCGAATAAAGTCGATTTTCAAATGCTTTCCGAGCACGTGCGGAATGCATATATGTGCAGGTGTAACTTTTTTCGAAGGGTTACGACTATTTTCAAGATTCTGTCGAAAAGTTCGGAATGCAATTTTTTGGTCTCTTTTATGACATGGGGGTCCCAAAATAAATGAAGCTATTCAAGAGACTGCAAAACAGACAAACTTACTATAACGTGTGTGTACTATTCGTGGTATGTACATACTTGTATGCATATTTATCGTTTTTAAAGTTGTTTTTAATAGAAAACATTGAGTTTGAACACGTGTCCAACTTTAAAGTCGAGTTATTTTTTATTTTTTTTGCATTGATGAAAATGGTAAGCAGCCTTTGCTCTATACGCTGGTGGGACGAAGAAAGTAAGGTGACCGAAGTTCCAGGCTGACAGATCGACAGTCCGGCACGCATTGGCAAACCTTACTCTGTTGCCATAGATCGTGATCAGTAAGTTGAACCATCGGCGATGCAGACCACTCAAGCCACCGAAACTTCGCTGTGAAAATCCCTGACAGGACTCAACCGCAAACAGTAGCAGCATAGCTACTTTTCAAGGAAAACTTGAACCATCGGCGATGTAGACCAGTCAGCCACCGAAACTTCGCTGTGACAATTCCCGGAGCTGCATCGCTGATCTGTAGTGCTGGTGATGGGTGCCTGGCCATGAGAGCGCGGGTTCGAATCCCGGACAGGACTCAACCACAACAGTAGCAGAATAGAAACTTTTCAAGGAACACTTGAACCATCAGCGATGGAGACGACTCAGCCACCGAGACTTCGATAAGAAAAAAACCCGGAGCGGCTGGATGGTCCACCTCGCTGCTCTTTAGCGCTAGCGATGGATGTCTGACCCGGAGGGAGTGGGTAAGAGGAAATAATCGAAATCATTTGGTATACTTTCTTTTGGACGTCAGTACACATTGTTGTGGTAAATCTTTGGTAATAATACGTTCCTCGTCAAGGGCAGTACTTATGCAGTTTATTTGAACTTTAGGAAATGTTTTGTATTCATTGGCAATTCCGATAATCTCTGAGATCGATGATTTGTGAAACGTTGATTTTCAAATTTAGTAATCACGGATTTATGAAAGCTTTGCAATAGAACCCTGTTACGCCGTGAAGCGTCGCAAATAATAATAATTGTGCACGAACACACACACGCATGCACAAGCATGTTCAAAGACTCTTGTTTGCACGCACACTTACACATGCATACACACATGCGCGCACACACGTGCGCACACGAAAACACACACCTACACGCGCGCGATGCATTTAAGACTTCAACTGTCATTTGTTCACCAAAACCTAATTTCAAAATATATATTTAAATTCACAATGATGAGTATTGCAATTTACAGCAGCTTTTAAAATTACAATTTACGTCCATTTTATTACAATTCATCGCAATAATTACAATTTACCGCATTATTTCACACAGTAACAAATCCTTTACTATTAATAGTAGCTGGCGTCACTATTGATTCACATATTTTTTGCTTACAACTTATAGCAAGCGTATATATTCTTTTTATACGACCGATTGTTTACATCATTTGTTTCCAATAATACATCATAATTTCAGATTTTGAGGAACATTTCACGTGAAGCAAAGCTTCCTAAAATTCAATACAATTCAGCATTAAATTTTCACCTGACCTTTAAGGTAATTGATAATTTTTCAGACTTAACAATACTGCATGGAAACAACCTTTCTGAAAATATGCTCATATAACGCTAGTTCAGGTAAACCTTCAAAATCAACTGTTATCAATATCAGCCTTGACCCTACGCTTCTTTTGAGTAGAATAGATTGCATTATACATAGAAATACAACTGCCAGTGTAATCTTGAGCACAATAAGCAGTCCATTGAAAACATCTCACGCCGACGCCGGGATTTTAAGGGAGAATTAACGGGCGAGCACAAACGGAAATTGGTGGTACATTTGCACATTTCCTTTACAGACAGTTCTATTCAGTCACACTATCTCATTGCGGGAATTTAGTCAATATAAGCGGTCAAATACTGCTTGAATGATATATCGTGAAATGTATATGAATACATATCATTTTTGACACTTAAAACTAACGAAATGGAAATACATGTGCACGTCAATGTCATCCTAGAAATTCAGGGCATATATCACTTCGACATATGCCCTGGCATCAGTCATATTCACGACGATCGTCTAGAGGCGTTTTGACCAGTCAGTGAAGCTTCCACAGCGAAAGCTTGCGTTCAATCACGCGGCGCTTCTCTCCTAACACTCGGTAAGGCAAAGACGTTATGTGTTTAAATGTATGTATACATGTAGGAGAATGCATGAGGAGCGGTGGATTCGTGAAAAAGAATCAAAGAGCCCTGATCCTTTTAGCACCGTCTGTCTTAAACTGTGAAATGAATATATTCCGAACTTTCAGACGTTAACGTGGACGTTATATTTGCAAATAAATGCATTTAGTTCATCCTCTGAAAGCATTGAGAAATCGACGGAACACTCTTCGAAACACCCTCAGAGAAAGGTTTGGAATGAGGGTGGCTTTTGGAAAGTAGAAAATAAATCCGTCTGCATCTGCCGGGACTAAGGGAATACGGTGTTAATGAATCAGACATGCATGTACCCTTTTACAATGCATAATTTGCAGTTTATGCATGTCGATTTTGTGTGTGTGTGTTTTTTCTTATTTCATGCAGATAGCACAAGAGCTATTTCGCGTTCGGGAGCACGTATCCAACAGTGACTTTAGCTGGAAATATACATACATGAAGTGTCTGGCTTGTTTAGTTATCCCAGTAAATTACTCTTACTCTAATTTCATAAACCTCCAAGCCAGAATGGTAACATAGTTCATATCACTTTGAGTAAACTAATTCAAGATTGTTTCAAAATGTACATTCAGCTGAGCTCCACACTGTCTGACTGAGCTAGAATCGTTAGTTTATCCAGAAATACTCTTCAAACACATATCATGGCACTTACAAGTTCTTATATATGTGTTAGTTTGAACGACCAGTGTGTCAATCCATCACCAGCCTTGTCTGAACGGTGATGGAAGTCACTGAGTATCTGTACTCGAGTCTTGTGTATGACCATTTATCAAGTCATGTTATTCCTCTCACCAGAACCGCTTAACTTTGTTTAGTATTGACACCTTGCCCAGTACCTTACACAGACATAAACGGATTTACTATGGAAGTAACAATATTATCATAGACGCCAGTGTGATAACCAGTTTACAGTTAAGTGCGTCAGCTATCGATGTGTTAAAGTGAAGACGCTTTTATTTATAATTGCTAAAAATAATAACCATATAGGTGAGTAAATAACGAGATAAAGCAACTGTTCTGTGTTCTCATTTTCATTTCTTTCAGACAAAAATTATTTTTGATATTATAATATAAACAAAGTAAGATAAGATAAGATAATACTTTATTATCCCGAAGGAAATTATGGTTCACCGTACTACAACAAGAAACACATGATCAGTAAGATAATATTAACATACAACAATAAATTAAGACGACAAGACAAACTGTTACGACAATGACAAATAAACGATAAGAGGGGAGAGCACTGTAAATACCCATATAACAGAATTCCTATAGTTTAAAACGTGAATAATACTTAAGAAATTTAGTTAATGGCATGAATGCTGGTTGATTTAAAAGCGAGACGTGCTCTGTTAGTTTTAAGCATAGGCGAGCCTAGACGGCTGCCTGATGGTAAAAACTTGAGCTCGGTAAAAAGAACATGCGCGTTTATGATTTTCCAAGCTGTTTTTAATAACCTGTTGTTCGCACAGACTAGAAATAGCTTCAGAGGGTAAACCAATGACTTTATTGCAGTGTTTACAATCTTAAGTATTTCGTTTCTAATAACAGCAGCCAAACTACCAAGCCTGCAGTAGAAATGCTTTAAATAAGCGTTTTGTAAAGGAGTGCCATTATAGTTTTGTCAAAATGAAATTGTCTTAAACGGTGCAAAAAGAACACTCTTGACTGACATTTTTTGTATATATAATCAGTGTTTGCATTCCATGATAGTTTAGAATCAATAATCGTACCAAGATATTTATAGTTGTTTACAATTTCTATCTCATCATCACCGATAACAACTGGGTGTAAAACAGCCTTTTTTCTTCTAAAATCAATGACAAGTTCCTGCGTTTTCTTAACATTTAAAAACAAAAAGTTGTTTGTACACCAATCAGTAAAATTTACAATCTCTCTTCGGTAAGATACTTCAGTATCCTTTAAGCAACTAACCAAGGCTGCGTCGTCTGCAAATTTGATAGTAAAACAGTTACGGGCCTTGCTGAAACAATCATTGGTGTATAAAATAAAAAGTATTGGCGAGATGGCACAGCCTCTGCAATTGCTTCCGTTGTATCTGTAATTATATTGCCTTATTTGGACTAGTTGCAAGTTCATTTTGATCCAAATAAAGGCAGAAGATGGCGTCTTAGAGCTTATACATTAACAAATTTCCTGGGCAGGATATTCCCGAACCCGTCTATAACACGCCTAGCTTCTTCCCTCGTTACAATTAAGATTCCGGCACCTCGATTCACAAAATGCTGGATCCACACCAGTAATTCGTCCCAAACCGCCACCATTCAAGTTTATGTTTTGTCGCATTATAAAATTATTTCAGGCAAAGTTGGCTGATTTTAGGCACAGAATGATCTCTGAAAGTTGGCTCTGTCATAGCCGGAAGGTGGTTACCCGCGAACACAATCTTTGTGTCATAAATCTATCCCAGTACCATAAAACTATATTTGTGCTTTAGTTACTACCAATCAAGCTATTATTTCGTTTTAAAATCAGCGGAGGACTATGTATTCCTATTAGATAAAACTAATAGCGTTTTTGAGATATCGAAGTACCTCTGCTGTGTAAAAAATACACAGTTTTGGAAGTGATCAAATACAACATTATTTGGTATTGTTGACCTTCTATTGCCTAGTGGCTGCTTGGGTTACGCCAGGGAGTCCCAGGGCCGCTGAGCAGCTATACGTTGGAAGTAAGGCGCTTTATAAATCAATTATAATTATTAATTGTTATTATTATTATTTGATATATTTAAGATTACATTTAGCAATTCAAGTCAACAACGGAGCTCAACCCATTTGCTAACTGGTACTGAACTGGTACTGCACACTCCGGGTTCTATAACCGAAATAAATACATGCAGTAATACATGATTCGTAAGTGCACCTGGGATAGTTTGATACTTACTGGTTTCACAGTTTGGTTTGCTGTCAAAACCCGACATAAACGTTAAGAGTGACCAAAACTTATCTACACAGAACTTTGTAAGTTACCATAACCAGAAATACACTATATACAAAAAGTAGAGGATATTTGCGACCAAACACTATTCACACAAAGTAGGGGATATTGGAATTTCAAGGTAATTGACAATATTTGTTTTGGATACAATCATCGACTGCAATAAAGATAACATGAATTGCCCTGCAACAGAGCACCAAAACGCAGCCAATGGTGCGCAGGTGCAGCATTGGAAAATCCCGAACACGTGGCCTGGTCATCTACTCCCTTGTGAGCGAGATTTCTTTCATTCTGACAGCTTCTGACTGTAATCCTTTGTTGATTTTGTTTATCTGAGACATTCTTTGATTGCTGTTTCGCCATGCAACGTCTCCAACGTTCTGAACGTCTACGAGCAATTTGATATGCTTGAAACTGGCAACCGTCAATCTTAGGTTGCCAATTTCTAATATGTTTCCTAGTCTGTGATTAGCAGATTATGCATCAGGTATCACAAGACCCATAATGTTGATGGTCGATGCCGTTCAGGGCGTCCACGGTCAACAACAAGAGCCCTGGATAGGTGTATTCGTACCCAGGCTCTGAGAAATCGCACTCAAGCAGCAAATCAGATTGCTGCAAATCTACACCAGGCTGCTGGTATCCGCTTGACACGTCAGACGATTAGAAATCGTCTACACGATCCCCATCTTCATGCTAGACGGCCTTGTATAGTGCCGCTATTGACCAACCGCCACATTGCCAATACGTAGACGCGAATGGTGTACACAACGCACGAACTGGGGAAATCGTCGATGGTCACGTGCAATGTTCCCAGATGAGTCCCGGTACACTTACGACTTCCTTGACAGGCGTGGTCGCAGCTGGCAACGTCGCAACGAACGCAATGCCAATGTTAACCTGAGGCGTGACAGATTTGGTGGTGGGTCTGTTATGGTGTGGGGTGGAATCATTATGACTAACCGAAGGAAGGAAGAGTCAGTGCAAGGAAGAGTCAGTGTCCAGTACTACCGGGACAACCTTGTGACACCCTATGTTTGCACGACGTGAGACGACAACGCCCGTGCTCACCGTTCAAGAATAGTTAATAACCACATTCAACGGCACAATATCCATAGGATGCCCTGGCCAGCAATGAGCCCTGACCTTTCTCCCGTTGAAAATGTCTGGGACATCTTGGGCCGACGTGTGCGTCAACGTGAGAGGCTACCAGCCACTCTAGATGGACTTGGCCAGGCTTTGGTGGAAGAATGGGACAGACTGCATCAAATTACCGCAGTTAGACTCATACGCACGGTGCCTCAACGAACCAATGAGTGTTTGGCCAATAACCGGGGCATTACGCACTATTGACGCAAAAATATCAACTTTCAATTTCCGTTTCTTACCCATTCCTTCTTTCAAGGACCATGGCAGGAAGAGAAACTGTTTACGTAATGAAATACTTGATATAGAGATTACTAAACGAGTGTCTGTTAGATACCATGGATCTCACACGAGTTGTTTACAAAAGTATCAAACGAGCGAAAGCGTCATTTTAGTGTTCATTTGGCATTACAGATGTGCGTTTTTAATTAGCCCCAGAAGCATGACCTCGGGTCCTTGACCCGGGTCACTGGTGTAAACAGCCAATCAGAGGCTTCGATTTGCAAAGGGTTCCCACCAATGGCAGTGTAAGAAAAGTGTTTGCGTCAATAAATAATTTTGTAACTCTTTAACGCTGGCAGATTGAAAAGGATTCAGTTTGCATTTTTAAATAGACTACTAACAGTACCATCACAAAGCGATTCCTCATAGCCTGCATAAAAGATTATTCAATGCAGCATGGAGATTACTAGATAGCTGGATAAAAATATTGACACGTCACAGGTTACCGGTATGCTGAATGCAGAACGGATGTTTTGCTAATGAACGAGAAAGTTGTTAAGAACATCGGTAAATTTTTGACGTTGTTGCAGATTATCCACGATCACTTGTTGCCTGCATGGCAGGCTGTTCAAGATATTACATGGACAGTATTCACAATAACCTATATAAACACAGGGGAGTGATTTAATATTTTATTTGTATTAGAGTCTAGGCAAAAGCATTAAACGTGCTATATGTTTTATGCATCAGTCGTGTTATATACATATTTTTATGTATGTTTATCAGTCTTAAAGTTGTTTTGCGAAAAGAAAACATTGAATTTGACCACGTATCCAACTTGAACTAACTCAGCTCTTGTGACTGCATGCAAGATGTGAAAAATAATGTAAAACCTTTCCTGAACTAAAACCTTTCAGTTGGCTGCTGGGTGCTAAGTACATTCGTAAGACTTGGAATTTTAGTCTAGTCTTTTCTTGTGGCAGTTTTGTGTTTGGTCAGTATCAAATGCATGAACTAGGATACAGGTGGGACTATCTTTCCTTGTGTCACTCAGTTTTGTGTTTTGTCAGTATCCTTTGCTTGGACTATGATACAAGTGGGACCATCTTTCCCTTTATGAGGCATTAATATGTGTTGGAGCTTTTATAAATGTACATCAAGTTCGTATCTTGATAAATTTATTACATGTTTAGATGTAGCAATTACACGTGGGGGATCACACAGAGATGCTTGTATTTATCTTATTCAGTGTTGCTAGTGGCATGTGGCACATAAAATACGGACCAGAGACGAAACAAATTGCTCTTTATTTGTGGAGAGTGAATCATGCCTGGTCGAGCCAACTAAACGAACAAATTTGGATTATCGTCTCTGTATCAGTTGTTTCTGGCATGCTAGAAGAATCACAAGGGACGAGGTTTTGATGTGAGTCTGTTACCTTGGTGTCCATGTCTGCAGTTAATTTGAATTTAGGTGATTATATTTTTATTTATTTGTAAATTCATGTTCTTACCTTTAATAGTAAAGTCGGCACAGCAATCTGCCAGCCTTGGCGGTTTTGGTTCGAGTCCCGCCCGGGCACACCTCTTTCAGCCCGGAGAGACAAGAGCCTCGACACGGACTTGACATTCCTGACACCGTGGTGATGTGGCTGAAAGATTGCCCCTGGGTTTCCCTGGACCGATTGAAACATACCACATGAGAAGTAACAGCTGCAGCCGCATTAGTTGAATTAATTGGTTTATAACTGTTTTGATTCAAACAGACAGTGCCTGCTAACGCAGCTGCGGAATCCTAGCGGACTGTCACCATGAAAGTATTGCAACTATGTAACCCAAGTCGTTGCGTCAAAGACTTAATTCATCCGATACTTTCACTTGTATAAATTTGTAATGATATCTTGTGCTTCTCTGTGTGTGCGTTTATCACTGCATTATGGCTGAACATTTGCCCTCGAAACATAAAACATTGACTCAACTTTCAATCAAACACTTTTTACATAGTTAATGCCAGCTTGTGATCTTTATTAGATGTATATAATGTTCATATACTCATTCACTGCTCAGGCTGCTTCGTTTGATCACCCTGATGTTCAGTGTACTTGGCCATATACTGGAGAGGTTTATGCAAACATCAAATGCTTCCTAATCAATTGCACCTGGCTGAACTACTCCACAGTTTACACACCTTCCGAAATAATGGGTCCTGTTATCACTGAGTGGGTCTGTTATAATTTGAGCCCTGTAACGTGATGGTGATAATTACGGAAGGTGATATGTTGTTGGTGAATGTTGTAACATGCTCATGTATGTGATGGTGATAATTACGGAAGGTGACATGTTGTTGGTGAAT
>JAUELE010227291.1:0-12354 GCA_031471655.1 Diodora aspera | reverse complement strand
TACATGTAAGCTTTAATCACAGACTCTCTCTCTCTCTCTCTCTCTCTCTCTCTCTCTCTCTCTCCCTCTCTCTCTCTCTCTCGCCCTCTCTCTCTCATAGTTAAGCAATGTTATGCCTCTCTCTCTCTCTCTCTCAATTGGTAGTACCTACACGTCACGCTTGTCGGTAAATGAACTAAAATTGGAATGTTGATGTTTTTATTGCTCTACATTAAAAACTGGCAGCTTTACCCGTAAATTTCGAAATTGGGTACCTGGTCGGAACCAGGCGTTGCCACCTCCTTGTGCGATATCCTCAGCGAGATTACATATGGTCTGGATTGTCCAGTGTTCCAATGCTCAGGAAATTAATGTGTAGCGCTTTGAGTATGCATCATGGGTATTAAACCTAACTGGTGACCACAAGTAAGATCTACGTGGAAGAATACAATTTGTGCTAAAATGTTAATACGTATTCCATATTTTCGTTAGTGACATATGTGCACATTCGGTATACCCTTTAATAATTATTACTTTTGCAACTGTGTGGAGTTTTGATGAATAAGATGTCGTTAAAGTTGACTGGTCCCAAAAACGGAAGAGCGTCCACTATCATACTTAGGCAGCGCACTGACAACGAACATTTGTAAATATATGTACTTCTTATAAGGCCTACTAGTGGATCGCTATGAGCCCATTTAGTAGCTCCAACAGATAATGCTTTAAACTAATAACAAAGAAATTCAAAAACCTCGATATATTTTTTTTTACAACAAGTGTGAAGCTACAAAGTCCTCTTTTAATGTTCCTGAATGAAACTTAATCCACATTGTCTCAGTCCACCCAGCTGTAAAATTTGGGTACCTAGTCAGAAAGTGATGGTAATTGTGAGGTTTAGGTGGAATTCTCCCCAGGGAGTGGAGAAAAGAGGTGGATTGTAGATGGTTTCAATGACCAGGGTAATAATGTGGAGCGCTTTGAGCAAGCACCTAGTGCATGGAGTCCAGCGCGATATAAGCGGCCATTATTAATTTTATTTGCAGCGAAATCTTAAACTCGACTCAAAGGGAGATAATCATTCCTTCACGTAGAGAAAAAAGATTTCGTTTAGAACTAACACTTAACATACGTAAAACAATTAGGTAGCTGTGAAGCCGTGAACACAATTAAACTAGATCGAAGAAGACAACATGTTTTTTTCCAGACAGATCAACTCCTGTCGCGGTTGTGTTCAGGACACATTCATTTGTTTTGCAATGTTTCCCAATTCGCCATGTTACTTGATTTGTCTAGAGTGTACTACTGCTTGAAACGTGGATCAGAACCCGCTGGTTGGCAAATCTTTTTATATCTTAGACTCATTGACTGAAATAAATCGACAAAAGTAATTAGATACCACGCGGCGTGAACAGACAGACACAGCTTTGATTTGGCCAAAAAGTGGTTCGTTCATTGAGTGATTTAACCGGGCTCGGGGTTCAGTAGCAATGACTCTGTTACATGAAACGTCTCTCTTTAGACGAAATTCAATTTCTTGTCTCCCTATTTTGAGCTAGATTATAAAAGAGGTGCTAGTCATCGTAGGTCTGACGAAGTCGAGCGCTTTCGTCTGGTTCTTCGTCGACACTAATTCTGCTGGTAGAAGCCTTGCTGGGGTCAGCAGTGGTCAGCTGGCGTTTGTTTCAAGCAAAACACTTGTTTTGATTACACAATGGTCAACTGACATTGATAACATTATCTTTAGCCTAGACTGGCTTGACCTTAAATTTGTCTTTGTCTTTGATGCAAGTGAGATCAGTGTAAATTTGCATACACACTGAGTTTTGTTAATTTTACATCTTAAAGGAACATGATCAAATATGCAGGTACGCCAATCTATGTTCAGAGCTTGTCTTTCTGTTCATCTTGTAACGTAATACCGTGCTGTATTTTTTCCGATTTTTTTAATGCAACGATTTCACACTAATTGAGGCGATAAAGAAAAGGGATTTTCTGTCTTCGTTTAACGCTAAAAATAGATTGCGCATTGCATTTGGAGGAATGTAAGCAAATATAATAATATAATAATAATGTTGAGTCTTATATAGCGCTAAATCCAGCGCTAAATCCAGCGCGGCGTGCTAATACGGCACTACGCACTGCTCAAAGCTCTTCAAGCATTATTACCCTCGGTCCAACCTAGGCAACCCACTAAGGCGCACAGAAGGTTATCCACACTCCAAGCCGGGTACCCAGTTTCAGCTGAGTCGACTGAGACAAGTTGAGTAAAAGTACCTTGTCCAAGGATACAACACGGCGCCAGCTGGGCTCGAACCCGGCTCGTCAGATCACGAGTACGACGCTCTACCTCACGACCACCGCGCCTCCAAATGGAAAAGAATTTACGACGGAGATCTGACATTGATTCATGATACCTGAAATATTCATGAACTATAGATCTGGCTAAAAAGGTGATATACGCCATAACAGTGACAAGCAATTGGACGAAACGGTCACAATTAGACGAAACGTGGATAGATATTTCGTTGAAACGGTGATTCTTTTTGGACACAACGTTGACAACAAAAGATATACTAGTATATATCACTATATACCAGTGAAAGCTTTGGGTACAATATCGGAAAACAATACAGCACGGTATTATATGACTAGATGAACAGAAAGACAAGATCTGAACATAGATTGGCATACCTGCATCTCTGATCATGTTCCTTTAACCAATGCAGAAAAATTGCTTCAATTAAAATTGATCTAAAACTGGCATCACAGCTAAACGTTCCTTTATATAGCTACTGACAAATAAATAGGTTTCAAACAAAATGCAAACCCACCAAAACTAATCATGAGAGCAACACTCACGAAGGCGACTTTCAAGCAAAACTTCACGACGCCAAGTAAATTACAACGCTTGAAAAAAGTCTGGATATCACAAACTTCTTTCAAGGAATATATATTAACATGTGGAGGTATCATGAATCAATGTCAGATCTCCGTCGTAAAGTCTTTCCATTTGAATCTTTTTCGACATTTTCAGGTTTTTAATTAAATAGTTTTTGCCAAAGTGTTTTGTCATTGTAGCGATATTGAATTTAGATGTCAGACTAATAAATTGATTCCCTGTTTGCCGGCTGTTTTGGTATATTAAGCAATTCGTCTTAAGTTTTTATCTTGCAATCAATAAACAGAATTAAGGATCCCAATATAATGCGAACAAGAAACGGTTGGCGATGAAACGTAGGAGAACGGAGTACGATAAAACTTCCACAATTTCGAACTTCTAAAAATAAAAAAAATGTTGATTGTAATCTTAATCAGTTTCCAATTTGTTTTAAATTTCACTTACTTTTTGGTGGCAATTTCCACATTTTTGAATTCTAACTTTATCAAAGATCACCAATTTCTAAAAATTCAAACATCAAAAAGTAATTATTATATTTTTGTTTGGACATTTTAGGACATATCCTTGTCTTTATGTCGAGACTGGGTGTTATATATCAAAAAGGCGCGTTCATTTCAAACCTTTTGGTTATATGAAGTTTAGATGTCTTCGGTAATGAAAACAACGTATTAAAGTTTAAAACTTAGACACACAAACTGTAAATAATGTCAAAGGTTTTAAAGTTCAGAATGTTAGACAGTGAACTATTGAATAATGTTGGAAGATCAAAGTAACGTATTTTCGTCATCTAAAGTGCTTCGAGTCACCTGATACATACACTATTCAAAAGAAGCTAAGGGTCAAACCTGATATACGCAAAAAAACTGATATAATCGATTTTGCTACATGTATTTGATGGCTTGCCAGAGCTTGCATGTATGAGCATATTTTTTAGAAAGGGTGTATTCATGCAATATTGTCACTACTGAAATTTACTAATCACCGATCAGGTGAAAATTTAATGCGGAATTTCAGGAAAATTTACTTCACGTGACATGCTCTTCAGAATCTGAACTTCATGATGTATAGGCCCATGCAGCACGTGTTGTTCATGATTTAGGATGCATTGCTTCTTGTAAATAAAACAGTGTTATCACTACGTTTGGCCATTAAGGTCTTTCAAATAATATACATGTATCTGTATTAAGACCAGCGCAAAGCTATGGTACAATGTTGACGAGATTATAATCTCAATTTCTGAGTGGTTTCTCAAACACAAAATGGAACACCATGGAATCATTTGAAGCTATATGAAAGTGAATTCTAGCATACACATGAAAGAAAGTAACATTTGTTTGGTCTTTTATAATGTAGTGGATCCTGTATACCGACCGTGCATTCGTCCGATAACTATAACCCTTACCCTACGAAACGCAAGCAGTTAGCTGGCATTATTGGGTCAATTTAACACGCAAAATTAGGATAGATTATTCTGTAACAGTTCAATTTGTTAGTGTTCATTAACTCGATAAACTATTCTACAATAGGACAACAGATGATTCTTTTTATAGGTAAACAGATCATTGGTCAGTGGGTCAATATATTATTTTACAATAGGTCAAGATGTTATTGTCCAGTAGGTCAACAGATTATTGTTCAGCAGGTCAATATATCATTCTAAAATAGGTCAACGGATAGATCAATATAATATTCTACAATAGGTCAAAAGATTATTGTTCAGCAGGTCAAAATATTTTTCTACTTTAGGTCAAGAGATTATTGTTTGATAGGTCAATATATTATTCTAAAATAGGTCAAAACATTATTGTTCAATAGATCAATATATTATTCTACAACAAGTCAAAAGATTATTGTTCAGCAGGTCAAAAGATTATTCTATTTTAGGTCAAGAGATTATTGTTTGATAGGTCAATACATTATTCTAAAATAGGTCAAGAGATTATTATTTAATTGGGGCAGTATATTATTCTACAATAGGTTAAAAAATTATTGTTCAATAGGCCAATAGGTCAAAAGATCATTCTACAATGGGTCAAAGGATTATTGTTCAATAGGTCAATATATTATTCTACAAAAGGGTCAATATATTATTCTACAATAGGTCAAACGAGTATTGTTCAATAGGTCAAACGGTTATTCTATAATACAATACAATATTCTTCATTAGATGAACAGATAATTCCTCAGTAGATCAATGCCATGCTTTTACATGCGTACATGTCTTCAAATTAATTTATGTTTTATCTAATGTATATGCAATTTATATATATACTAGAAAATGCTTTTCACATTTTGTCACATAAACGTTGTAAGTGTATCGCAAAACATTAACTAAAAGTAAGCAACCAAAGAATGTTCTTTTTAAATCCACATAAATCCCAATCTTTGGCGAACAGTCTCATTTCTATGCATGATGACCTACATGACATTGTATGTACGTAATAATTTACCACCCCAAAACATATCACATGTCTACACCTTATTGACACGGTTTCTTTGGTCAGGAGTTTTCTGCCGAAAGGGTGTAGTCACGATGTTGGAGAGTTTCCGCAGGATGACGCACCTGTGAAACAGCCAGATTATATGTCGATATGACGGTAATACATGATGCAATTACATAAGAAAACACTTTCTTGATGAGAAATGAGAATGTTGAGTTTTTTGTATTGCAGAGTTTGTAAGCTATTCAATTGTTCCACCAAGGGGCATCAAATTATTTTACGGATAATAAAATAATAGCGAGGATCCGTGGAAAGTTACCACAAAGAAATGAAATAACATAAACTGTAGATTAGACATGATGGCCGGTATGCATGCGAAGGAAGTAAACGTTTACTTCGGTACGTATGCATGAGACCGAAGCAACACTAACTTGGAAAGTAGCGATGTAGTGGATCTTCAATGACTCACCGGACTACTTCCGAAGTAGTAACTTACGAAGTAACGCTTACTTCCGAAGTAAGTTACTTCCTTCTCATGCATACGGGTCCATAACAGTGTTTACCTAATCAAATAACGCTGTATTCTCTTTGTCCTGGCAGACTGAGACGAATTTGTTTTGTACTTTCAAATAGGGTTTCTTTTCCGGTTGCTCAAACTACTCGCAATGCCTCCTCCTCCTATCCTGCAAGCGTGTACGTTATAACCGCTGTTGTATATAGTTTACTAAATACATCAGTTGGCTACAACAAAGGACACGTCACACAGCGTTTTGTCACGCGGAGAAACGATGGCATGACATTCTTGAAAGTTAAGTGATAAGACAAAATTATCGAAAGCATCGGTGAATTGTTAACGTTGAAAAAAATGGTCTGCATATTAAATACGCTTATCGATTATCATTGTCGTGTGTCTGACAGGCGGTTTAGGATACATATATATATACATGTACAGTATCAGCAATAACGGAACGACATAATCTGTGCAAGACGATCACCCAGAAAGTGTGCGAATGATAATAAATCATCCAGCAACGACAAAGACAAACTTATAACTGAAGGCTATGTTAAAGTAACCGCATATTATATATTATGTGTGTTTATTGTGACATGTACTTATTTAATGCATATTTATCGTTCTCAATGTTGTTTTTGGAAAAGGAAGACCTTGAAGTTGACCACATACATGTATCCAACTGGTAGAACAACTGATATCTTGCGCGCGAATGTCCAAAGGTATAAATAGTGTGTTTTAATTGTTATTTCTCATTTCTCAACTGGTTATCCAAAATGAATACTAATGTTTTCTGTTTTCATTTCTTACGAAGTTTGATATAACATTTGGTTTGAAGTGCCCTTTCCTAATCAAAGTAAACATACTGATCACATTGCTCAACAACACTTTGGACGTTGATGATGATGATAAAAAGCAGGAAACGCAGTATGAAATTCTTATAACGTCCCGAAAGCTGGCTGTGACATATCGATCGGATTTGTTTTAAAATTGAAATTTTTTACCGCTCGGCGTCTTCATCGAAATTCCACTTATAGTTTTGCCCGCTGTTCTAATTTGTATCTAAAACAGCCTCTCAGATGGAGATTTGCAATCGCAATGGAAAGTTCTTTCACAACGCATCTTCTCAAGTTGATGAAGACTGCGGTAATACTGCAACGGACAAACACATGCGTCACAACACATGCCAAACCGTTGATGACCCCCAACATACGTGACACGTAGACTGGAATTACCAACACAAAAATGGCGTGAGAGCCATCAGGCTGCAGCTGGGGACATGCATATAAACGAGAGCCTTGAGAAGGCCATCGTATTACACTTTACTCTCGATCATGCTGTTACTTATGTTCTTGGCCCTTACAGCTACTGCTAATTAGTACTAAAAAGCTACTAAAATTACCAACCAAATGAATGAAACCAATCTCAGGTAACCAAGCTAAGAATGCACACTAACAGAGATAATGATAGTTAATATTTCAATAATATGTCATAAAATACGATAATATGCCGCAAATGATTACACTTCAATTTGAATACTTTGAATACTTTACTTATTTTCTAACCTGGAAAATATTACTTCCCAGGCACAGTCAATCGTCTTCTTTAAAAAGAGTAATTCTATCAATTAAAAGCTTAAAATTGAGGGACAATGCTCATCGATTGACCCCGTTGGACTATTGTCCAGTTTCTTCGTTTTATAATATTTCTCGCCGTATAACTCCCAAGTCGTCTAACCCAGCTTTATTCACCAAACTGACTTTTGTTGCGAGGACACGACCCAACGAAGGCGTTATTAGTAGCGGCTAACGAACCTCTTGAGATGCTGAGTAATGACAAGCAATAAGTAATGAACTCGGAGACCAGTGATGAGAAATCAACCACACAGTTCATTACCCACTTCCACGAGTTATTCAGATTTGACAGAGAGTGTGCCTTGACGTACTGAGTAGACTTTCAGAGAGACAAGCATTGACAGCAAAGTAAAAACACGTCTGTCAGAGTTCTGCTGAACAGGCACCACCGACTGGTTTGTCCTAATGCTTTACAATCCAGTTGAATAAACATATAGACTCGAATTTCACAAATGTTTAGCACGTTGATGTGCTCTGATATGCGCATGGAATAGGAAAGTTGTATTCGCCACTTACCTTCAGACCGTTTGAATTGAATACAAGTTAGAAATACATGTATATCAATAAGAGATAAATAACGTTAAGTGTTTTGTGGATTACAACATCGTGGCTTATTTTTTCTATTTCTCTGTTCTCACGCCGTCATCAGGCTTATTATACATACACTCTTCAAAAAAAAGTAAAGGATATTGGAATTTCAAGATAAATAACAAAATAATGATTGGTTTTGGATACAATCGCCGACTGGAATGAAGATAACATGAATTGCTCTACAACAGAGCAGCAACACGCTGCCAATGGTGCGCACGTGCAGCACGTCGAAAATCCCGAACATGTGCATATTCGAAGTTGACACTTTGGAGAAAGGTCATCTACTCCCTTGTGATCGAGATTTCTTTCATTCTGATCCTTTGTTGATTTTGTATATCTGAGACACACTTTGATTGTTTTTTCGCAATGGGACCACTCCAACGTGCTGAACGTCTACGAGCAATTGGTATGCTTGAAACTGGCAGCCGTCAGTCTGAGCTAGCTAAATTCTTAATGTTTCCCAGTCTGTGATTAGCAGATTATGGACTAGGTATCATTAAACCAATATTGCTGATGATCGACGAAGTTCAGGGCGTTCACGGTCAAGACCAAGCAGTCTGATTATGTTGATTCGTACCCAGGCTCTGAGAAATCGCACTTAAACAGCAAATCCTACACCATGCTATTGGTGTCCGCGTGACAGGTTAGGCGATCTGAAATCATCTACACGATGCCCATCTTCATGTTAGACGGCCTCGTATAGTGCCGCCATTGACCAACCGCCATATTGCCAACAGACACCAATGGTATATACAACGCAGGGACTGGGGAAATCGACGGTGGTCACGTGTAATGTTCTCAGACGAGCCCCGGTACACTTTGACTTCTTTAATAGGCTTTGTCGCATCTAGCGACGTCGTAACAAACGCCATGCCAATGTTAACCTGAGGCAGCATGGGCCTGTCATGATGTGGGGTGGGATCATTATGACTAACCGAACCCCACTCCATATCGTGCAAGGAAGAGTCACTGGCCAGTACTATCGGTTTAAGTTCCGTTGGGTAGAGATAAATAAAATGTCAAAACAAAGTGCAAAACACACGTTCCAGAGGACATTAGAATATCATAATATTACCACAAATATGCATCTCATAAACGTTAAACTCTGCGCGAATTTAAGTAACAAAACTACTCATGCGACCCGTATTAATGACCTACTTAGAGCACGTGCTTAGAGGGAGCGTTGTCACGTGGCGTCGATACAAATCCATGTCCATATTCATAAGACGCTTCGCTGTTTGGAGCTTGAACGATGCTATGCGCTTGGTGCAAAGTTTTGTGGAACGATCGATATTGTCGACATCCTGTGTTCAAACCTCATGAATGAACCCACGACTTTCCATGACTCAAATCATTTGAAGTTATTTGAGTTTGGTTTCACACAGCGATGTGGGCTAAGTTGCTGTGAAGTCTTATGATTAACTTTTAATCAGTGCTACATCTGGGCCATACCCTTCGTCAAGCAACTTTCCGCCGCTAACAAGTCCTAACACTGCATTAGACTTGTTTTGTGGAGTTATTTCTTGCCATGCTGACGTTTGTGGAGCAGTTAAGATTGATCGCAACTGAAATGGTTCTCGCCCTGAACATCAACATTGCATATCCAGCGACCAATATGGCAAGCACTTTATCATTCTGTACTTATATTTAACACGATAACAAAGAGCTGTCCATTCGAGCTGATGACGTCACTGTGACGAACCTGTTGCGTAGGTACAAAAGGCGTAGATGGCGGTCTTCCCGTGGGGTAGTAACAGGTGGTCTACCTGATCTGGGCCTGTCTGCAGTACGGCCAGTCTGTCTGAAACGATTCATCAAGTTTCGTACTGCTTCTCTGCTGCAACCAAACGATGTTGCAATTACACCTGTCGACGAGCCCATGGTCATAATTTCAATCGCTCTTCTCTGTGTTCAGGAATCAACCTGGGCATCTGTATGGTGGTTTTAGGACAGAATGAATGAGAAATTTTCATTCGCGTTTACTTCCAGGCCTAAATGTGCATGTTTTTCATTTTGCTCGGGAAAAATGCATTTTATCATTAATGGCACTTTTAGGAAAACCAGGTCACTACTCACGTTCTTCTCATGCTTTTCTCGTGAGTCTGACACTACAGTGGATTATTATACAACGTGCTTTATTATATCTAACTTTGGGAATATTTCAATAACTCATTTCAACTGCCAAGTTTCTTTTGGAAGTTAGTGTATAAAATTATCTGCAATCTATTTATTTATTACTCTTGACTCATGCGATCTATTTTCTCTACAATTTGTACAAAGTATTTATTTTCAAAATCTGCTCCTCCCCACCCCATAAAAATCAAATGCTTGCTCTCTAATATCCCTGAGCTAACTACAGGCTCCAGTCTCCTGTCTGAATTCGTTCATTACAATCAACTGCTTCATGCACCTGCCCTGTAATTTGCAAGTAGTTGCTAAACAAGTCCAAGCGACGTTAGGCATGCAATATATAGACTAGACTTTTAAGTGTTAGATTACTTTATCATTCATTTTCTTTAAACTTATGGTGTTGCTGTTCATCGAAGTTGTAGGTCAACAATAACCCATGACATCAAGTTGTGAACAATATGTTGAAACCAGGCAAATCAAATAAAAATAAAAATCGCTTTGGTTCTGCAAATTGTAATTTATAGTAGGTAAATACTCACCTTGTCGTAGGTGTTATGTTAATGTTTAAGCCCATGATACATTTTATTATTTTTGGTGACAGCTATCATATTTTTACAGAATAATATACACACATGTACAATAAACCATTTAGATTACAATCCCTTTTTCAGCTAGTGCCACACGAATACGCATACCAAATACTTTCTGTTTCGTTAATAAACAACTACTTCATGGACATTTGAATATGATCGAGAATAGAATTCATCCAGATTGTGACAGATAATGGTGGTGGTTGTAGATTCAGGGCGACTTGGGCCTTAGAATGATTATGACAGTGAACGGATAAAAGTTACTTCCCTTCCTCGAGTCGAGGTCACGGCGACTGTTGACGCGTTTTCGATGCAACTCGAATCATATGCCACATGAAAAAGACAATGTCGTGATAAATAATCAACTGAAGAATAAAATATAAAATAGTTACTTGCGATGATAAATGGGCAAGTAGCGAAAACAAACAATGTTCGCTCATAAGCAAAACGTCGCGCACTGAGGGAATTCCCAGGTCAGGTGAACGGGAAATACCCTTCAGTTTTCTATCTCCGTCAACAAAAGAGCCTTGCAAAAGGTTTGCGAAAGTTCTTAAAAACGACAGACTTGCGACAGGTTTTAAGAAAGTTTCGAGAATAGGCCTTATTTTTTTCGTAAGTTATTTCGTAAATATTTACGAACGTTCTTAGTTAAGAAAGTTTCGAGAATAGGCCCCCTGGACGGTTACGGAGAAAGACAGTAGACGGAGAGATACGAACTTGTCACGAATGTACACGCTCATGATACAGCCGACCGACCCTTCACAAAAGTGACACTGAATTGGCGGGAAACACGAATCAGACTTGACACCCAACCTGTCATATGTTTTAACAATTTGACAGATGTATTTCTGAGTATTATAAAATATGTCGAGCAAAAGTGTATGATCGACGGCATATTTTCTGGTCTACTAACGGAATCAACAGGAAGCAAATTACAAATGATGGATCACCCAGCCTCTCACAACCAGATGTGTAATGTTTCACACCATCACAAAACTTGATACGAACATTTCCAGTTTACTACAAAGAATCGAATATGTAAAGAAAACTGTTTAACTCGTCATCATCTTAGATTTGCAAGCTTCAGCCAAGATGAATCCAGTACAGAACATACCTGAAGTAGCATTTTCAACAAAGACGAGATCCTGAGGTTCACAGGTTACAAAATCTGCCACAACTTCCTTCGACTCTGTCAAGTACTTGTACACATTTCTCCTAAACCAGTCATCGGGGTGCTTATCTACTTCATCCAGGAACCTAAATGAACATGTTTAATGAAATGCAGTACATTGAACTAGCTTGCTTCAGATTCGGCGACAAAAGGGAAAAGCAAATACTATACTGTGATGCTTCTTATAGTTGGGTACGTGGTAGGGCTGTGTATTGGTTCAAACTTTTCAATACAATACGTATTGCTTTTTTGAGTAAGCAATACGCAATACGTATTGTCAATACAATACGCCATGCTTTAAGTAGGGATTCCTGTGCTTAAGTGCTAGGATTTTTTTCTGGTTAGCCAGTGTGGCTAAAACACTTCTCTATCATTTAGCCACAAGCAAATTTGCATAGCCACACATTT
>JAUELE010227280.1:0-12355 GCA_031471655.1 Diodora aspera | reverse complement strand
TGTTGTCCCTTTTTCTGATGTGCCTCTTGCACATCACATTGCACTATGGCTGAAATATTGCCCCTTGCAATGTAAAACTCCATTTCACTCATCCATTCATTCTCTCAAGGTCTCATTCATTCTCTCATGGTCTCATTCATTCTCTCATTTATTCCTGTTCCTTTCATTTACTCATCCTGTTTCACTCATCCTTCCACTCACCCATCCTTCATTAACTTAATCTACCATTCACTCATCCTTTCTCTTATTCTCTCAATCTATCCTTTCAATTACTCATACGCTTACTTACTCGCATACTCACACACCCACTCTTTCCCTTGCCATTTTCAACCAGCTTTTAGCTTTTATATTTATAAACAGTACCGGTAATGTTTTGCCTGTTGATTGTCAACTCTTGACCTTAGCACCACCTCATAACCCTCTGTACCTGCTTGTAATTAGCCTTATGTAAGTGAGCATGTGATAATAACTGCTAAATAGTATACTTACAGTAACAGACTCATTATTACAGTGTTTATGAACATGCATACAAGCATTTCCTGACCTCACAGCATGAACTCAACAAGGGGAGAATCTTTAGAAAGATGAGAAATGCATGTCTACTGATATTTTTGATTAACCCTTTCAGAACTGTGCCCGAATGTATACAAACAACCATAGCAGTCTGTGAAGTTTAAAAGGTCATGGCATGTCTTGTATACATACATGTAAACAGGAAGTATAGTTTATTTTAAGGAAAGAAACATGTTGATTCAAAGGAGGGCATTTACATGTGACGGACGCACATTTTGGACAACTTTTTTTTATATTTCCAGAATAATATCCCCAGAAAATTATTTCTAATGCTGAATAACTCAAGATACCAACCTGAAGTTAAAACATGTGTAGAATATTTTTCATTCATGTTCCATTTCAAAAAGTAAATTAGCCTTAAAGGACCTACACAGAGAAAAGTCGTTTTGCTGGAATGAGGCTTCAAAATTAAAACGGTCTGAATTGAAAATTCTATACATGTTTTAACTTCAGGTTGGTATCTTGAGTTATCCAGTATTAGAAATAATGTTTATTGGGAATTATTATGGAAATATGAAAAAAAGTTGACCAAAATGTACGTCCGTCACATGGAAATGCCCATATGAATCTGATTTTGTTTTCTTTCTTTTTTGCTTGTCAGCTTTTTAAGGAAATAGGTCAATTTCCAACCCGATCCCTACCACCAAATGGAAGATGTCGATATGTAATTTCACTCATACGTCAGTCATATCTTGCTTTTCAAAAAGTTCAGTTGACAAAGCTGACTTTGTCTATACATAACCAATACCACTTGAGTATACAGTTATTTACATCAGGACATATAATGTTGCAATTTCCGACTGAGTTTCAGGTTTTTCGTGACAGGAGAACCCGTTTATCTGAACTGTGATGAACATTAAGGAGAGGCCTAACAAAGAAATCGAAGAAACACGGAGAAGCTACAGACAGAAAAGGGGGATGTTGTACATCACAATTGCGCCTTTTACGACATGTACTGCGTAACTTGCACTTGCTAGCTCGAATATACATGTATGTTAAAATAGTCTCTCACCAGTCTCAATGGTTATATTGTTTAAAAGGAAATTTGTCAAATTTAGGATTACTTAAATCGAGGGTTTAGAGGACGGCTGCTAATGGATGTACTGTATTATTTTAATCATAAAATTTAAATTAAAATATATTTGATACAAAGACTGGAGACAGTCTAAATATTTCTAAAAAGATACTCTTCTAGGCATACATTTTCTCTACTTGATATGCCTGAGAGAGAAACATCACAGTTAAACTGCCGAACGAGGGTGTCCTCGTTACAATGAAGTGACTGATTGATTGATTGAAATAGAGTCGGTTTCTTATACCTTAACTCCGGGTCTTGCTTTAGCTGTAGGTAGTGACCTTTTGTGTGAATGTCAGTCCCCAATCTGATTAATACCGATCCCGGTTCGTTTTGGCACAAGTCAAGACCCTGAGTCAAGGCATAGATCGGTTTTAATCAGATTGTGTCAGTCCATAAACATTTCCACACCCTAAAGCTTTAAGATTCCTTATATGTAAAAGTAGAGACGTATTATTATTCCTGGGACATTCTTAATCTCGAGTTTTCTATGCCTTGACTCAGGGTCTTGACAAAGGTCTAGTCAGTTCCATGAAACTCTATGGGGTTCCAACTGAACGAAAGACTGCGGTCTCCTGCTGGCGCTGGCATCTTCCATGTCAAGAAATCTTTGGCCTGTTCTTGAGGGGAGGGTGATAAGATAAAACGGCGATGACAGTATGATGACACGGTGTGGACACGTCTCCTGAACTGATTTCAGATAATTGATATAAAGTAGCTTAGAGTGTTCGCATGTCTTAAGACCCTGGATCTAGCATTGAGTGCTAGTATATCCTTCATTGGGGGTACATGAAAATACATAATTTTGATACAGAAACGAAAGCGAACCACCACAAATTAACTATTCCACTGGTTTAATTGCTCTTAGTTTTGAGTGATAAATCAGACATATGACAATATCACAGTAACTATCATCCGTGGCATCGCCAGTTTTGAAGTGAAATGATATGTATTTTCAAGGTGGTTTTTCAATGATATTTCAGCTATAACATACAGGTGAAGGTTTATAGACATCGAACCAAGGAGCGTAGGTCATAATTTTTTTTAATGGTTTGTTTTTCCTTTACCGACTGACCCATGAAAGGATACCCCCGACTCCGAAATGTTTTTTCACTATTTTTCATATATTTATATAGGTTTGTAAGCCATGTAAATAACAAATCACATTTCACAATTGTTTGAGGATGAAAAATAGACACCTCCCTCAAGTACTTATAGTTTTGGTCGGAAATGGTCAAACAAAAATATTTTTAAGTATGGTGTAAGTGCTCGGCGATTGCAGGACAGACGCCCAAAAACACAAAACTGTACACGCACAAAAATAGGTGGTTCCCGTCTTGCGTCGCTTAATCATAACGCATTATCACATTCGATTCTTCCATTAAGCAAAGTTACCTCATATTATACACGAAACACCTAAATAAAATGCAACTATTAAGCTTAAACAAGCATCTCTGCAATGTAGTTTAGCAGGCGTGTTATTAAAATTTGTTTCATTTTTAAAAATTAAAAATTGGATCTGAAGTATTAAGTAAGTGTAGCCTATTTAGAACATAACGTTATAACAAAACCTTTTGGCATTAGGTAAGGATATACCAATTTACATGACACTGATGGTACGACGCTACAAGTAACCAGACCCAAGTGTTTAAAAGCATGGTATGGATGTACCGTAATTCCTCTAATACGCGCCGGAAATGGACCTTCTATCAACGTTAGCACCGGGCCTCTAATAAGCATCGGGTAGCCTAGTTAAACATAACTATACTGACGTCCAAAAGAAATTATACCAAGATCTTGAGAGACTATTGAATACATTCACAAATGCGTTGGATATACAAGAGATATCCCTTCAAGACTTGGAAGGTTTATCAATGAGATGATGTCAATCAAATTACACTCATCGAAATCCAAGCATCCTTTTGATCAACTATAGCATAAAGACGTAAGGGAAAATAATTGAAAGCATTTGGTATAATCTCTTTTGGACGTCAGTAATTTGCTATGTATCGTAGCTTTTCTTTGACAATACCGTTACATACAGTTACACACAGTCTTAAAAGATAGTCCGCGCCACGCCTCTATTAAACGTCGGGCCTCTATTAAACGCCGGGGCTCTATTAAACGCCGGGCCTCTATTAGGCGCCGCATCCTGCATGGGACTTCAAAATAAGAACCGGCGCTTATCAGAAGAAATACGGTATGCAGCCATGGTGTGAACAGTAATTTAACAAACCCAGTAGTCTTGTTAAACAAAAAAGCTGCCTTGCAACTAACGTATTTAAATTAACTTCCCGAGCTCAGTTTGTAAACACATTTAAGGTTGTTTCAATTTTGTGACTCTCACTCACTTTTCCCCAGCTACTGTTATTAGCTGAGGGCAAAGCTAAATTCTTACACGTGTAAATAAACATTCTTCCATCAGCCTCACCAGCTCGCCGCCATTAGTCTTCAGGGGACGTAACTCCACTCTAAAACAAGCAAACGTACATTACCACTTGTCGGCTGGGCGATGGAACCGAACGCAGAAAATGCCCATTCTTTTGTTCCTTCCGATACACGATATAAACATGCCCTGGAGAAGATTGTTATGCCGGTTTGTTGTGTCTAGCGGAACTTGCGCGAGTTTCGAGGAGCAGAAAAACAGAAAACAATCAAGACATTATGGAGTCAAACAAGGGGGAAGCGCTCAGCTTTGAGAAAATGCTACGTGCTTGGAATCAAAACAACGCCAAAAGATGAATATTTATCTTTCGCATTGACATTGATGCAGAAAGACATTTCTTGTATAAATTCGCCAGTTGTGTGTATTAAAGGAATTGAGAAATGAAAACTGACAGGCGAATCAAGGAAAGATGTTTTTGGCAATTGGTAATCATTAGATTAAAAAGATAGTTTCCGATTAAACCTCTTTAAAGAGTTGTTAGATTTTTTTTTAAATTTAACTAATAGAATATGAACTATTTTATCGTCCTGAAAGATTTTAAATGCTTGTACTTCAAGAGAGACTAAATTATGAGATGTAAGTAGCTCTTGTCAGACTTTAGAGAAGATGGGGGCACAGTCTTCAATTGCATGTGCTTCTTGTGAACCGCACACATAAATACATGTACATGTTTGTGTGTGTGTGTGTGTGCGTGCATGCGAGCGAGCGTGCGCAATGCATGTTTTTACTAGTATGTATGAATGTGTGTTTGTATGTACGTATGTATATATATATGTATGTATGTATGTATGTATGAATGTGTGTTTGTATGTACGTATGTATGTATGTACGTATGTATGTGTGTGTGTGCGTGCGTGCGTGCGTGCGCGTATGTGTGTATGTGCGTATGTGTGTATGCGCGTATGTGTGTATGTCTGTATGTGCGTATGTCTGTATGTGCGTATGTCTGTATGTATGTATGTATGTGTGTGTGTGTGCGTGCGTGCGTGCGCTTGCGTGTATGTGTGTATGTGCGTATGTCTGTATGTGCGTATGTCTGTATGTGCGTATGTCTGTCTGTATGTATGTATGTATGTATGTGTGTGTGCGTGTTTGTGTCTATATATGTAAGTGTATGCAAGCATGCAGATATAACAGGAGATATGCAGCTACGTGCGTAGATATTTTGTCAAGACCTTGAGACTGTATAAAGTTTGTTTTTTTTAATTATGTAATATTGGAGGCAAATTATTATTTCTGGGACTATATTGGGTCGGAGGTAGGGCCAAGCTGAGATGGCTAGGGTAGAGTGAGATGTTAGGTTTTCTACGCCTTGACAAAAGTCTACTGCGCACGCTCAGACGCGAATAAATGAATAAATTGACGATAAATCTGTGCCTCTGTGTAGCGCAGTTGCGCCTTTCTTTCTCCTGTGTTTTATAAACAATTACATTTTCTCCAGAAGCGTTTTAAACACGACCTTTTCTTCGGTATAAATGGCCTCGTGTTTGATAAAAACAGAAGTTTCTTGGCAATTTAAAACCTGTAAACACTCAGGCGACTGACGAGGGACGTAATGCGCCTGTTGAGCCACTAACAACCTGTAGATTGCAGTTTATTTGGCCAAATTTTCCTCTCATTAGAATTGGATGTCGCTAATTACATCATTAGGGTGCACGGCGACGGTTTGAAAGACGGCGTGTTTACGTTAGGTGAATGATTCCACGTTGACGTTGTCGACGCTGCTGGCATGTGTCACTTGGACAATTTCCCAACGGCAGCTCAGTTGCAGACTTTGAGGGAGGCGAACATGAGAAAGTTTACTTTAGCCACAGTAACCCCCCTGGTATTCCTGCCGCGCCAGTTCTGTCAACTACACCGTTAATTTCCCCCCGCAGTCCAAGTCGCCTGCCGCCGACGCTTCCAACGTGGCGGGATTCCGCCGTCAAAAGTGACGGCTCAGATTGTTGTTGGGGAATTGCTTCTCAGCAAAGAAAACTACTCGAGGGTCTAGAAACGGGAGCTGCAAGACGGAGAGGGTCTGAAAGATAAGGAAAGCACTGAGAGTACGGCTTAAAGAATTTAATCTCAGAGCTGACTCCTGAAATGTAAACGATTTTGGTACTGCCAGAACGTGACTAACATCTCTGACAAATACTCACTGACAAATTTATATGCTTCCTGGTTTGACACGAATCGTTATTCAACGTTATTTAACTTCGGATGGAGCAATATACAAGAATTGTCCATCTGGTATTGCACTACTATAGCCACGGTTGACGTCTTCAGCGTCATCGCCGTCCATGACGTCAGGGGGGTCCTTTCTGGTATGTGGGCAGCACCGAAGGAAAGCCAAGGAACTCGGTTTTGTTGATGCTTCTCATTATCTTGGCCAATCAACCCCATTCGGATCCAAGATGGCGAGATAAAAGCCAGAACAATGATTCTTCAATTGTAGAAAAACCAAATACATTTTGATGCAAAGACAAGCTGGCAGTTATAAATGAGTGTCAGGTGGACCAGTTGAGGTGAGACGGGACTCATGTGAAGGATTTCCACCGACCAGCTACAGTCTGTGGGTTGCACTTGCTACCCCTCGATGGTGCCACGGCGGCGGTGGGGAGGGGGCGGGCAGCTCGCTGGGGAGGGATATGCAAGAAGTAAGAGGAATGTGATATATTTGTTATTGAAAGATAGGCCAAGTGTACGGTGCCTCAGTTTACACGTCTAGACTGTTGATAACGAAAAAGATTTGATCTTCGACTGTTATATTCATTTATTAAGACTGTCTACAATAAATCCTTCGATCCGACCATCGTTGGTAATAGGGCACAATTCACAACTTAGTGCTAGTTCGGCAAACCTACACATAAAGTCACCACGCCAGTCTATCTTTACCTTTGTAAAGACCATAAGGTTGTATCCTTTCTTAAATATAAATAACGAAAATATTGCTCCTCTATAAATATATTTTCTCATGACCGTACGAGAAAGATAAGGTTCGGCTGATTGATTCACGGTAAAAAATATACAATCTATCAAACTTCATTGAAGTACCATTAGCTTATTAAACTTGGACACCTTTAAATAACACGATTACCAACATGAAAAGCAGTTAAGGATGATAAATGTGCCAGTGACTTATCTTTCGAATCTTTGGAGTCAGTCATAACGAAACATCAGTCCAAGCAGGAAGTAAGAGAGAAGACAGTTCCAAATGAGGTCGCTTAAAACAATGGTAAAAGCAAAACCTCCTTAGCACAGTCACTTTGTAGTCTGTCATCCAGACCCTGAAGTTTTATTATAACAGAAACAAGCATGCAAATAAGTATGCCAAAATCCAATTATTTTAGAACATTTTGGTACAGAAAAGCAAACAAAATTTCTTTAGTCAATTGTTTTGAAATGTATTGTGTACTACATCGGTAATCGGTTAAATGAGACATGTGAATCGTCATTAGTATTAATTACATAAATGTGTAAACACCTACATTTTGGCATGCATATGTGTGCACAATGTTCAGTTGGTAGTACAAAATATTCCGTGGAGTAAAATATCTGTATTACCCAACTAACTATGGACAATGACTTATCTAAAAAAAAAGAACAATGAGGGGTAAATACCAAATTTCCAAAAAACCCTCAATATATTGGAACAAATATCTAAATGCTTCACCCAGTGCAAATGATGTACGTGTATAGACATTGATATTCTTGTTTTCATTTTCTTTCCTACTTCATTAATGTTCGAGAGATTACCGGAACGTCGGAGAGGTAACTCTTAGAGATCCGATTATCAAAACCTCGCTAGTAAAGATTGAAATTGAAGGTAAGTATTCCCCAACTTTAATTATTCCATGTGCTGGAAATCAAGATGATAAAAATAATCAGCCTTCATAATAATTATGCATCGCACATTAGGTTGAACTTGTGTTCAGTCACTACAGCATACGAACAAACATTCCCTTTCACTGTATCTTATGCAATTAATTAACATGTAATGTTCCTTTCGTTTCGTTATGAAAAGAGGTTGGGGATTTTCAGCAGAATGTTTTCACGGCTTTGTATAATTCAACACAAATCTGTGTATATTCACCTCGGGTTATGTGTACATCACCACGTTCCCCAAATCAGCTAAATATTGAAGTGTTTTGACGCGGATAAGCCAACTTACTGTCAATATTGGGATTCTGGTCATCAGATCTGTCTGGGTTCACAAGTAACAGGCGCTTGCGTATCACATTGTATAATTAACTAACTGCCAAAGATAAGACCCAGTCAATTAATTTGGCCTGCCTACTTGACGAGCGTGTTGCAAGTAAGGTTTGTAATGTATCTACGCCGCGTGTGACACTGGATTAGGTTTGGAGAAAGTGGTAATATAATCTGGCATTTGAACAAGGCCATTTTTCCTGGAATCAGAAAAAATAAAGAGCTTTGTGTTAACCAAATAAACCAATTAAAAGGCATGTAGACTTACTTCAATCAAATAAATGTATCAACTATTTTCTTTCGATGTTTTATATTATGAATTAATATTCAGTTCATAGTTCCTCAAATAACACGTCCCTCCTTTCTTTGATGGACCTTATGTTAACTAGTTGGCATAAGACTTTTCACTTTCCACGGAGACTAAAAGTAAGGCTAGAAAACAGGCAGAACGGCGGCTTTTGTCTGTCCATATGGTCTTTGGTATAATATTACAACTTGTGCGACTAGTACAATAGTAGTCGTTTTGTAAAACAATCTTTCTGCAAATAAAATTTAAGCATCGTGACATAAATACACCCAGCGTTTTATACGTTTAGCAAAGAATTTATGGTGACTCGACATCTGCAAATGAACGCTTCTGTTAAAACCGCGATGTTAAATTATATTGGCCTTAAGGTCAAGACATTTATAAACTTGAATAAATAATGAGCAAGTATGTGTTAAATGTCGACAAATATTACACACGAAGAAAAGAATAATCCAGCTATTACTGAAAAATGAAAACAAAATCTATCTTATTTAAGGGCCACAAAACTGTTCGAAGTTTACAATTAATACTTATAATGTCTTCAAAATAACTTGCCAAAACTGTAAATCCACATCCCCACATTGAACTAAATAGTAATAATAATAAATTGAAATTCTATCCAATATGTTGTGTTCGAAAGCATGAGTAATTTTGTTCGCACTGTCCTATGCAAATTGTATCTTGCACTGTTTTTTTTAAAAGTTATATCAGGGCGGGAGCAAAGTCCGCCTATATTTTCACTTTCCCAAATATAAATTTAGGGTGTCCCTTGCATAGAGACGGAAAGGTCCAATATTTAAACAAGTAATTTTTGAATATGTCAAAATATTTTTTCAAATGTCTCCTTTTCTAAAACAAAACATGACTACACTATATGCCCATGTGCACAATCATTATAAATATAGTCGCGAGCCGAGCCATTAAAGATGGCCCCTGAAACGTCTTTATGATTGATGATCTTGAATGAACAATTTACAATGTGTTTCTTTCCTTTTAGCGGGAATATTTTATCAGTTTTGACCTTCTGCTGACTAATGTTAATTCTTCAGGGTCAGGACTCATTAAAATATGCATTAGTTTGCAAAAATGAATACTAAAATATAAGATAAAGAAAAGATATAAAACTTTGACATGTTGTCTCCAGTGAATAGGAACTCTATGAGCTTATAGTTTAAAGGTTAAAAAGGGATTGAGCAAACAGAAATGTGGTAAACGTGGACGTTTCTCAATCATTAAAGGTGAACTTAATCACCTAGACTTTTGTCAAGACCCTAGCTATGGCTGTAAAATTGCTTAGGCCAAAATATATGTCATCTCATTCTAAACGTATTCCGTATCTCATTCTTAACAAGTTTTCTCTCGTTCTAAACATTTCGTGTCTCGTTCTAATTTCGTATCTCATTCTAATTACGTATCTCATCTCATTCTAAACAGTTTCGTATCTCAGCCTAACTATTTTCGTATCTCATTCTAAGCGTATATCATTGTAAATAAGTTTAAATAATATCTAAATGCATTCATATATCTTTTCAAACGAATTCATTGCTTATATCAACTTTGTTTATATCACATTCAAAGTGGTCGTGTCTTCTCCTAACACGTTCATGTCTCACTTTAAATGTGTTCATATCTCATTCTATCTGTGTTTATATCACTGTTCATGTTTTCATGTCTTCTATAATGTGTTCATATCTTCCTCTACATGTGTTTATATCTCACTCTCAGGGTGTTTATATTTCATTCTAAGGATGTACATATCTCATCCTCAGGGTGTACATATTTCATTCTCATAGTGTAAATATCTCATTCTCATGGTGTAAATATCTCATTCTAAGGATGTACATATCTCATCCTCAGGGTGTACATATCTTATTCTCATGGTGTAAATATCGCATTCTCATGGTGTAAATATCTCACTCTAAGGATGTACATATATCATTCTCAGGATGTTCCTATCCCATTCTCATGGTGTTCATATCTCATTCTCTGAGTGTTCATATCTCATTCTCATGGTGTTCAAATCTCACTCTAAGTGTGTACATGTCCCCTCGCAGGGTGTACATACCTCATTTTCAGGGTGTTCATATCTCATTCTCATGGTATTTATGTCTCATTCTCAGAGTGTACATATCTCATCCTCATGTTGTACATTTCTCACTCGCGTGGTGTAAATATCTCACTCTAAGGATGTACATATCTCACTCTCAGGATGTTCATATCCGATTCCAGGATGTTCATATCTCATTCTCATGATGTGCATATCTCACTCGCATGGTGTACATATCTGACTTTAATGATGTACATATTATCTCTCTAAGGATGTACATATCTCACTCGCATGGTGAACATGTCTCATTTTCAAGGTGTACATATCTCACTCGCATGGTGTTCATATCTCACTCTCAGGATGTACATATCTCATTCTCAGGGTGTACACATCTCATTCTCAGGGTGTACGCGTCTCATTCTCCGGGTGTACACATCTTACTCTCGGGTGTTCATATCTCATTCTCATGGTGTCCATATCTCATTCTCAGGGTGTACATATCTCACTCTCATGGTGTACATACCTTACTCTTGTCAAGATGTACATATCTCATTCTCAGGGTGTACATATCTCATTCTCAGGATGTACATATTTCATTCTCAGGATGTACATATCTCATTCTCATGGTGTTCATATCTCATTCTCATGGTGTTCATATCTCATTCTCGGGGTTTTCATATCTTAATCTGAACACTTTCATATCTCAGTCTAAACGTTATCACACATCATTTAAAACGAGATCATATCTCACTGTGAAGGTTTGCCGGTTGATGTCATCCGACATTAAAACGTATCTCTTGTATCTCAATTGATTTAATAAATGTTTCAATTTTTTTCACGAACATCTTTGTAAAGCTTCTGAATGTTACATGAAACGAAAACTGATGTTTTAAAATAAATATGGAATAAATTTAAAGATGGTTTAAATTGAACTAAACATCGGTATCTTTGTATATCATTGTCGATGTTGAAACGTTTATACAGATAAGGCGATCAAGGCTATTATAAGTTTTTTGGTTGTTTTTTATGGGGTTTTCTTTGGGGGGGGGGGATATAAATTACATCTCATAGCTAAAACTTACTATCAACGTTCAGACCTACTAGAGTGAGTGGTATTGTTTGTTTTTTCTTTAATGATGGTGTGTGACACCTTCTACAAATCAAGTAGCTCAACATCTAGCGTCACTGACGACCTTTTGTCTTGTTTCCGTAGTAATTAATAATACAAAATGCAAGCTGCCTTTCAAAATATTTCGTTCAAGCTATAGGACGACACGTATTGATTTTGACTTTTGGTTTCGGCAACAAAAACATAAATTACTCGAATCTTGATCACAAATCTTATCCAAATATCTTAATCATCGCGGGAAACAAAGTGCAGGCCAAACTTCGTGTATTATTTATGCCCGAGCCGAGAACGGAGCCGTTTCTTCACGAGAAAAGCTAACTACGTCTATGACAGCCAGTCGATATACATTATAACCTTTACTGGTCGTAAGTCAATACATATATGGGGACTATCCAAAAGATTTTAGGATCGATCTGAATTAAAATTGACAGTTTGGCGGAGAGCGAAACACTCAGTTAACGAACGAAGATGATTAACAATGTATACTGGCCTCCGAAAGAAAATATACCAAAATGTTGAGAGACTACTGAATAAATTCACAAATGCGTTGGATATACAAGAGATATCCCTTCAAGACTTGGAAGGTT
>JAUELE010227269.1:0-12359 GCA_031471655.1 Diodora aspera | reverse complement strand
AAAGTATACCAAATGATTTCAATTATTTTCCCTTACGTCTTTATGCCATAGTTTATCAAAAGGATGCTTGGATTTCGATGAGTGTAATTTTGATTGACATCATCTCATTGAAAAACCTTCCAAGTCTTGGAGGGATATCTCTTGTATATCCAACACATTTGTGAATGTATTCAATAGTCTCTCAACATCTTGGTAAACTTTCTTTTGGACGTCAGTATAGTTGGTCGGCAATTACCTACGATAAAAGGAGTGGACCGTTTTCATGCCAGAAACAACTTCCAGTCAACCCTCCCCATACACATCGCATGGTCGCTCCCTGAGCATTACAGTTTAAAGATGTGAGTTATGGGTTATGTTGGAACTATATACCATTACTTCTCACAACTATATACAGTTACATTTCCAATTCTATACTTTAAGGATGTTAGTTACAAGATGGAGGTTGTAGCATTGAGTCACCGATTGGTCTTCGTACGTGACAAATTGCAGCCATACATTCTATAAACAGCCATGTCATCGATTTCTAATTCCATTTGAATCAACAGCGCAACAAGTTCACGTTTCAGATTTGATGACAAACACAGTTTCATTGCAGGCAGTTTTCATTTCATTATTTTCGTGCACGAGACCAGATCTTTCCTTTCCTAAACGATATCCAGAAAAGTGAATTCGATGGGTGCATTCAGCTCACGACTGTTCTGATGTATAAAAATACGACACAGGAGGTACATATCCTTAGTAGCAATTTAGTTGGAGTAGCTTGGCGTTAACGTTTACGGTGTCCGTCATGTCGATTGTTAATATCTGAACGTTCACGAGTTCGGATGATACATGTACACGTTTGTGACGGAACTTAACCGATGTGTTTAGCCATGGCTGTTGGTTGGCCTATTTGACATAAAGGTGGATAATTATAATTATGGATTGAAACTGCTACAATGTCAGTGTAATGTTCTTCTTGGCATGTTTTCTTCGTTTTCTTTGATTTCGCTTCTTCATATTTTCCTTTTCTTCTTCTTCTTCTTAAAGCTGGATATGTTTCGATTAGGCTCCATTTGATAGTGCCCGATTCGTTTGTCTGGTGTCATTTACCAATGATGTGACACACATAACCTGAACAGAAATTAATATCAAATAATATTATAAATTAAGAATATTTTTAACGAACTGAATAGTAATTACGGCTGCAGCTTTCAATGAAAATGTATAGATGTGCAAATTACAAATTGGATCTGCTAGACATTTGATGAAGTAATACTGAACACATTGATGACGGGCAGAAGGAAGATCGTCCGTTATTCAAGGCAAGATTCGAACTCATACATGTACGTCTGGTCGTCTCTCTACCCTAGCATCACTCGTACCCCATGCCTTAGAAAATCAGGATATCCGTTATCAGAAAAAAGCTCAAACAGCAAGCACAGCGTGTTAATGTAATTTCATTAACTGCAGCAAAGCCAAGAAGCGACGAAACATCCATCCCTGATCTCCTAATGTCAGTAGCATCAAAGAATCGATGACGTATTATCTATGTCCATTGAATCAAATATCTGCAGGGACAGGGACGTCTTGAGATAATGGTAAGATAAATATGAATAGAAAGATGAGCCAGCTGGAATTGTTCTTCAACAGACCAATTCCTATTATCGATGTCTTTCATTCATTTGTAAGGGCGTTAGTGATAACATCAGTAAATACTTGGGAGGCCTTTAAGTGGCTTGTTTCTTTCCCAATCCATGAGGACTAGGACATGTCACGTTCATCGAACATCTTCTGAACGTGTCTGAGACTTCATTCAACACCGAGTTACTGACCCTCAGGGGTCTGACTAGAATAACTCTAGACAGCCGGATTTAGTTTAAGAGATGAATATGTGTATGGATCAACTGGTTAATATCCAGAGCAAAATTAGTTCATGCCATGTCTTAATACTGTAACATGAAATACTATGTTAATGCGTCTTGTTCATCGTTATCATAATAGTCATCACAATTTTTGTTATTGTTGTCGTACTTGCTGACAGGAATACTGTTATTCAGTCAGTATCCGTGCATTACTGTATCTCACGCATTGCTTACATTCAGAAGTTGACACGGAAGCATTTCTAGGTTCAACTCCTAATTGGTCACTTTTTGTCATTCAGAGAGGAACTGCAAGCAGAAACCTCCGTTCCTTGTCCCTGTCGGAGTGAGGGTATCAACTGGTTCTCTGTTGTGGATACGCAGATCTAACCACAGACACATTTGACCCATAAGAGACAACAGAGATGCAGTGTTGTAGCAAATATTTTCTGATATTAAATCAGGATTACATACAAAATCACAGTATATCTCGATTATGGATAGACGTATTTGTTATTAATTATTGAAAAACATATTGTATCGTTGGCGGAAACTACCGGCAACCACCAAAATCTAACTGTTAAAAGTACATTACTGTGTTGCTGTTGCTGTTAACCTACAATTCACAGTAAACATTACAGTATATTAGGTATCACAGTTCATGTAAAGTTTACAGGATCGTGTTCTGTTTGTCTTTTACAGGAAGTTACTGTAATACTTAATGTATAAAATAAAACAATTTTACAGCATATATACACTGCCGGGTAAAAGAAACGATATCAAGATTTTAAGAGACTACATGTACTGAATAAATTCACCATTTCGTTGGATATGAAAGAGATATCCCTTCAAGATTAGGAAGTTTTATCAACGATATGTCAATCAAATTACACTCTTTGAAATCCTAGCATCCTTTTGATCAGCTATGACAATAAGACGTAACGAAAAATAACTGAAATCACTTGGTATCGTTTCTTTTGCCCGGCAGTATATATCACTGCCGTCTATTTTACGTCAACTCTTGAATTATGGACTTTATTAACTTTCTCCAAAATTGTCTGCAAACTGTTCAAAATCTTCCATCCTAACCAGCTCGATCTCCACTTCAGTGTGGATTGATTCAGATTGCGACAGCCATGTCACTGTAACCCACTTTTTTAACGTCTTATTAATTTCGCCTGATCAAACACCAAGTCAATTAATACATTTGTGTACCCCGACATTCACAAGAACAGATAGTTATGATTCGTTAACTGATTGTTATGGATATCAATACCATATCTTATCTGATCAGCGAACAGTGTACATAACATGCCATATATAGCATATAACATATTTGAACGTACTTCGGAGTTAAGCGATGCAATGAAGGATGCTTATTAATACAACAAGGACTTGAAATTATATTGGTTTTGTAATTAGTCTGAGAGAATGCCAGAGCTAAGTAGCACTGGAAATCTCGCAATATTGTCCGGTAGGCAAAACGGCTTGCTCAGAAGGGTTCATTTATTTTTGAGAGGTGGGAAAAGTGCTGCCTCACGTACAATTCATTAGACCCGTGACTAAATGTTCTGCTGCCCCGCGGTTAATCTATCACATGTAGTATAAACTATTCATGGTCAATAAACGTTTGTGAAAGGTTGGTGTAGTAGTGCATGATTCAAAAGCAAAATTTGATGATAACAATTTTACATTGATATTACATTAAATATACTCCTACATAACCCGCCATCAGCAGGTGCTCGCTCCGCGCGTGTGTGGCGTGCGAGCGTGTGCGTGGTGTTTATGTGATGAACTCATTGCCCAAATGTACATTTGGATAATTTTAGATGTGTGCAGTGGTTTGCGACAGATATCTGATGAACTAACTTGAGCATAGCTGGAAGAACATACATGTACATGTATATGTCCTATTGTCAGTTAAATATATAACCAAGTCCAACACTGTCATGAGCTAGAACTAAGCAACCACTTGGGGCGCAGTACTGACCTTTAGGGGTTAGAGTTTATGTAACAGGTCAATCACATGGAATCGGTTTGGCAATCTGACGTTCAGCTACATGCATTTCATACTACCTCCGTTTAGACCTTAAAACGATCTCTCGCATATTGCGCATCATTTCTCCCAAATTGAGAAAAATTGCTTCGCGTGCATCGATAATACAGTAGTAAGTTCAAGTACCGGAAACATTAGCCGAAAAGCCTATGTTAACCTACGATTTGATTTAGATGTTGTTTACTTATTAGGACATGAGTTATTAAAAAAATAAAGTCGTTAAATGGCAAGTTTGAATGTTTGGAGTTTAAGTGCTTGAATAGCCTGGATGGACAGAACGCTTCCAAAGTCTAAAAGAGGAAACATGAACTCTCATACTTTTACGTATCTCTGCGCATGCGCTGAGTTGGGAAGGGTTACTGACGGAAGAAGGTCATTCAATCATGGGTTAAACCTGCAAGCTGCCTCTGGTGTCAGATTGTAAGCTTGGACTCGAGGCGAGCTGTGGAAGTTAGTTACGTGTAGGACAGGCTCGATTAAACGGTTTTTCGTCAACAAAGAGACCTCCCAAATAAAACACATACTATTCGATGTGTACACTTCTCTTGTGCCTGAACCAATGAACTCACATAGCTGCACATCATTACCCCAATCATTGAAACAGCGAAAAATCCACAACATTCGTCAACTCCCCGGAGAGTATATAACCCAAGTCGGATTAACGGCGGCTGACTGTAGTCAGTTTCTTTCACACTACCATTACGTCCAGTTACAGCTGGGTGAACTGAGGCAATTTACCACCAAACCACAAAGGTAACACCCTCTGACATAGCCAGTGTCTGTGTGATAACAAGGTATAAGGATCAAACAGGACCGCGAAACGATATCGACTCTCCTTTTCAGACTATATAACGTCAGTAGTCTGTGTTTGTATTATTCTTGATTCTGTACAATCTCCTTCGACTGCTTCAGTCTGGAGGGAATGTTAAGGAAGGAGCTCCACGGAACCGACTTCAATGGATCTGGGAATGTATTACTGATGCGATTCATGGCAGGAATGGTTGTAATCTACGTTCAATCCTGGAAGTTTTCAGTCATCATGAGTTGATTTTCTGACATAGGTGAGAGCGTGAAGGTTAAACGGCAGGACATCTATTAGAAACATTTAATTCAAAATCAATCCTTCACCCAGGGACACGAAATCTGGTTTGTTTCGTCAGTTGAATCAAGTTTTATATGGCATAACACGTGGTGACATTGTTATAGTATTATTATATCAACGTGTATAAACTAAAGCATTCAATATACCGTAATTGAATAACATACTTCTGGTACCGTGTTAAATGGGTAGGAACAATTTATTTGTTACCCCTTCCCCCACCCGCTATGAAGTAGGAGGAGGACATCATGGGAATGACGTCTGTTCTTCAGTCCATGCAGTCATCCGTCTGCGTCACCTTCAAACAACTCAACTTAAGAAATGCTGAAGGCAGAAAGATGATATTTTACGAAGTAGTTGGTTACTATAGTTCCATGATCGAGTGCGACAATCATAACTATTGGCTTAGCTCTACCAGAGTGTTGGCCCTTGATCTTCCACAAACAGAGCAAAAGATTTCTGAAAGTAGGAGAGTCAATTGTTGCACAGTGGTGCATATGTATAACCACAATGTCTTTACTGAACTCGGACATTATAATTATAAACATAATGCTCTTGCCTGGCGTTATGGTCCTTTATCTTCCAAAGGAACTTCCATTTACAAACAGGGAATCAGATGAAAGCTAAATGCACTGACGACCAAACTGCACGTGTGGCAGAAGACCCAAGTATACACAATGATTGTTCATCATACAGTACCTAACGTCTGTAGTATTCTTCATGCGAATCGAATTCTCACATAAAGTAACAACGTGGCGTTGTGATAGTGACGATTTACAACCAGACTCGTTCAAAAAGAACAGATCGAGCTATATCACTACTCATTGAAACAGTAACTAGACATAAAACGTGTGCATTGATCATCATTTGGTTGGCGGCGTATGTATGTCACTGTCATTCTTAGTGAAGGACTTTGGTGTTGACATGGATAAACAAACTGCTCTGTTAAATAAAATCTGTTAAATCCAGCTACGGAACAGGTCATATGTGACAAAAGAATCTGCTTAACTAGTTGCATTTGAAATTGCTATGTCTAGATTGAATACTGTAACCTACTCACTGGATCTCCTAAATGTCTTCTTGACAAACTGCAGAAAGCCAGTGATACATCGGCAAGAACAATTTCTCAGTGCTCCAGGATTCTACAGAACACACCGATTTTCATGGATTTCCATTAGAGTCCTGTCCAGCAAAGAATATTCTTCAAAGTGCTGTGCTATGCTCACAGAGTACCACTGGCATGACACGTATTTACCTGTCTCAGTATGATCCAGGAAGATGTCTAAGGTCAAAGAATCAAGGATATTTGTTCAGACTAGTTTCAAATTGGCTATCAGTCTCGCAAGCTACATCACTGAAATGGATCAAACTACATGTACCTTCTGATTAACTCAGTCGACCTTCCTGACGCTGCAGAACATTTACGTGTTTAGTATTGTCTCCTATTTCCATCCTCAACATCCAGGGTATCTGTGAAATGACCAAACCTTAGTTAAATACACTGATGTCACTCCTATGAAACACGATCGTTGTGACCTTACGTTGTGACCGATCAGTGACGAATTCACAGCGAAAGCCGATCGTAGCTACTCGTCTCTTTCTGTGACCGAGCAGAGGACTCGTATGCCTCTTGTCGACATTTTTGATAAGACCCACCTCAGTCCAGCGCAAAGCGCGAGTACAAAAAGAAACTGGCTTGAAAACTACTGCAGGGAAAGATAACTCTGAGTTGTTGTAGCTTTGCGCCTTCGCGTGATAATATTCGGGGAAAGCGATGGTATTAAATACATGTTATACTCAAAACATCATAAAATTTCAGACTTAACAGATACGCGCATTTTGGTTTTAAATTGCCATCCAAACAAAGTACTAAAACACACTTTCAATATAACTATTTGGTCGTATCACTTCTAAACGTGCGCCACGATTTCGCTTGGAAGCACTCGGCGAAATCCGTACAGGCCTATATGAAATAGGACGCCACTCATTCCAATTGTCATGCCTCCGCCATGAGTAATGTCTCGCATGTCGGCTGTCAAGAGGCATACGAGCCATCTGCCCGGTCAAGGAAAAAGACGAATAGCTACGATTTGAGCGAAAGCATAAATCAAATGATTTGGCGCGTCTCTCTCATCACTCATCTGGGCGTTCTGTCGTTGTTGGTGTGTTTATTTGGCAAGAGGTACAACTGTCCTTGCTGACTCCGACTTGTTTAGTTCATGATAATTCATTGGCTGTCTATATTAAGCATGATAAACTTTCAAACACAAAACGAATTTCATTCATAGGACTGGATTTGACGACGACCATGCATTTCTATAATGTCTTATTTCATGAACTTTGGGCATTATATATAGGGTGGAAAAGCGCAGCATAAATAGATCAACATCATCATTATGTTGTCTGATTTATTACAAAAATGAACAAGCAGACAGAGTCAGCAATATCCCCCGCCATGTAGCTAAAGATAGTGATTTGAACTATCTCATTATTTGCTGCCAAAGTACATATAAAATGCAGGATTCAATGCCGAGATAGTTTGCTCACAAAGGTTAATGGGAAACATGAATGCTTCAGAAGTTATGGTCTGAAAATGAGCTTTAACCTATTTGAGACAAAGCCAAATTTCTATTCGGAATATCCCGTTCAAACAAATATAATCCATAGTAGTGAAAGACTAGTCTGAAGTCACACAAAGTTTTAATAAACAATCACAGAAATGGTCCAATAACAAAGCATACAATGACAAATTCCTAGTAGTAAAAGGCAAAAAGAGGCCACTTGCCTAGTACAAAGTGTAATGTCGAAAGGTTCAGATGTTCTAGTCCAGAAAAAAGCCTGATTCTGTTTTTGAGACTAAGAAAACTTTAAAAAATACAAATTTTAGGAAAATTCAAAACAGCAAACGCCACAGCTAGACCACTATACCACTTAATGGTGGGGGATTAAAAAAATCTCATATAGTTTTTGATTTCTGCTGTGGAAAGAAAACTCACTCCAGTCTGAGACTAATTCCAAATTTGATTCCATTGAAACAGGAAAACTACTATTTCTGTAAAATCTAAAATAACAAAATGGCAAATCAGATACAGTATGTGAAGGATGTCTGTACCACGTTTTGTAGATAAATCTCTCATAGTTTTCTAGCTCTGCTTCGGGAACGATTTAGGGACAGCCGAACTAACGAACGAATGAACGAACGGACGGACAGACCCCGTTTCAATATCCCCCGCCAACTTCCTTGTGGCGGGGCATAACAAAGAAACTGGAGGAGTTTCATAAAAAAATAAAAGAAAACGCAAAATATATAACGCGCTAGCCATACACAGAAGCCACGTTGATTGATAAACCGATCCAAATAGCTTTCAAGCATCAGTGAAAAGCGCCGCAGAGGCTCTTGGACGCTGACATTGAAAGTAGCCAACCTGTTTGCAATATCCCGTAATTGAATTTTTGTTCGAAAATGCCAAACACTTGACAGAAACTACAAACATGTGTCGCATGCGGCCAACAAATACTTAATTATTGAAATTCATTAATGGCTTTGGGGACGGGAAATGACCTTGTCGTAGCCAATTGGAATAATGGAAAACTGTATTTGACAAGGGAATATTCTCTCATTTTACAAGTTCCTTGTATTTGCATAATTATCAACATAATACATACAAAAAAAACATAGGCATGAAACACCATATCCAAAACGATGACTAAAGATGCAGCTCATATTCGGCCTTTCAAATGGGCAAATCACACGTTCCATTCCTCAGCGAAGGGTTACGAATGCCAGACTACTAAAGTTGCATCTTATAATCAATACAAAGAACTACCAAGAGGTTAAATAGTATCGGATTAATGTCCGGAGTCCGTAAATATGACCGCTTTTACCAGTCGAGATGCCATACTTGAATGTATCGAATGTTTGGAATTCCTTCCAGCTCGCTGATGTTCGGTTTCTCTCGGCGAATCGAGTAACTCCATGGCAAACTGTGTATACTTACTGTACAGATCACATCACCCATTTCGAATGCTTGGGAATGTTTTGTCGTGTCATACGTGCATTTAACTGACCGTCACCTCGTGGTTTTCAAAACAATGATTTGAAAAGATAGTTTTTTGGATACAGAAAGAATCTGATACAATATTAAGCCAACCATTTACTTCAGCAATCTATAGATATATGAAATCGTGTATGGTATTTCGCATATGCCAATATCTCCATGCACGGACATCCCATGGTTTCATGTCATTCCATTCGAGAGGCCATTTTCATTAAATACCGTTGTCTTTGCTGATCAAGTTTTGTTCGACAGTGAACCATTAACTGTTAGCTTGTTAATACACGCAGCAATGGTATGTGTTTGCTAGCATCTACCATTTATCACTTAAGATCTATCCCATCCAGGTATACTGAATTATTTACATCATACGAGTGTCTTCCTATGGCATGCATGTTCAGCCATCCTACTGAATTAACGATTGCAGTTAATGAATCAATAAGATATGAAATAAACTCTTTGATGTCAAATGTGGACAATATGAACTCTTTCTCACAGTCACGTTTCAGTCTCCTTGAAAGAAAGTACTTTTAGGAATATATCAATATTGCTAAAGATGGTAAGATATTTCGGACTAAAATAATTCCTACTGCATTGGCTTCGTTTTGTGTTCTAGTTTGAGCGTCAATATTGAGTTTCCACTTGACTTTGAATTTTAGCAGCAACGCCTTGCCCTCTGTTCAAGCTATTATGTTGTTCAATATCTTTGAAATGCTTCTCACAAGGCCAGGGTATTTATCTTTGTATAAAGAGCTGTGGAAATAACCTACTTAAGTTAAACACGTACACGTGTTAGAATTCTCTCAGGGGTAATAAAAGTACTGTAACTAAATTGCTGTCTCCGAGTTTACGAATAAAGCCAGATGGCAAACTGGTCCCTTTGGCATATAGTTGTCATATTAAGTCTACTGAAGGTTAACAGTGAACTTCCGGGTTAAGGACTTGCAAAGAGCTTCCGAAAGCAATGTCAAGCGTGGACAGTCGTTGGATGGAGGACTTAAATTGGGAGTTCTCTCTCAATTCTCAATCTTCAATTGTTCACCTACATTCACACTTAAAATTTGAAAATGGTGTATATACGTGTACATGTATCTGAAGCGTCAGGCATGCAAGTTGGACCTACATATAGGGCATTATACCGCACTTGTTGCCATATCGATAAAGTCGCTACAAATTAGCCCAGAAAGCAGAATACAATGGCCGGTTGCTGAATAAATTAAATTAATTTAACTAATTAAGTAAATAAATTAACCTGAAGGTCCTATCTGTAGTATGTTTACAAACTTAATGGTCGTCGTGTGTACGCTGTCTAACGATAGCGGACGTACTTCCGTTCCTTGGACTCGTAAACATTGACGACGCATCACTACTCTAAATTACAGACAAAGACGTAATAATAATTTGTAAACAAGAATACCGAATGCGCACCTATGTCACAAACGAAAATAAATGATAAGTATTAACATTACAACACGAATTGGAGTTTTTGACGTGGATCTAACTTGTGGCGACCAGTTCGGGGTGGCGACCATTTTTTTCTACATGTATGTATCCCCATGTACATATACATGTACATGTTTGGTTGTTATGGTAACGTGATAGTATCGGTAAGTTTGGATGATATACTTCTGAGATATTTCTCTCTGGACAGTTCAGTTTGCTCTTTACTCAAAAAAGGTCTTTAATCTACAATACACCATTAACTTTACTCATGACCTGACGAGTGCCTAACATGACGTCCGAAATACATAAATCCTCCTTGCTGAGTTTGGTTACCTGGAAGGAGTCAATGGTAACTTGATATCATTCTTGGTTGCAGATTCCGATATATACTCCACTATTATTGACAAACGTCGTTCAATGATCGGACTATAGCTGCAGCCCTTGGAGTTTTCTTCAGGGGAATGATGTGGTGTCGTTTGGAGAGAATGTGACCCCAGTAACCCAATGCTTGTTGAACAAGGCAACATAACTGGAATTGTTTGCTTTCACTTGTATCTCTATCGAATTCTTTGTGAACTTTAATTTTCATTGGTGTGTATCTTGCACTTCACGTTGCGTTATGGCTGAAACATTGACCTTGCAACGTAAAACAAAATCTCCAATCAGCGTCAAGGTCAAGTAATAATGATTGTGTTGTTTTATGTTAAAAATACATTTGGTTTCATTGCGAAACGGAATTCAGTTTGGTTCGATCTTGTATATGGCGTTACGTACAAAACAGACACCTGCGCTAATATACCATTGATTCCGTTTCAAGCTATTTTTTTGCAAAAGGGAAACAGTTAGCAAGTGTGTGAGAACTATTCACCATATTGTAGCTAAAATGTCGAGCTCAGATGCCAAACACTTGACAGGGAGTACAAACAAGTCACAAATTCGATCAGCTAGTACTTAATTATTGATATTCGTTTGAAACTCTTGGGGCGCCGAATAAATAGGCTGTAACCAATGGGTGCTATGGATACAGTCTGCAGATATTGTTGAAGGTAGTTCCGCTTTTAGTAAATACAATATTTACGTTACAGGTATATCTAATAAATGTTGTAATGTATACTGACGTCCAAAAGAAACGAAACAAAAATAATTTCATCTCGTTTCCAACCCGATATGTTACAACATCACAGTTCATCAAAAAGGTTTCTGATGTTGAATGCAACATCAATTCCGATCAGGATAAAGGAACCACATCTTGAATGAATACTTCGCACATCCAACAAATGTCTTGTTTTATTCAACCGTCTCTCAGAGTCTTGGTTTCGATTCTTTCGAACGTCAGAATATATCCCTCTTTAAAACTGTTGCAAATATGCAACGCTATTGTAATGGTGCCTGTATTGGTTGAGGAGCAAACATAGTATAAGTTCGAAATATATGTTCATTCTGTATCTCTCATAACCGTATGACGCAATGATGAATCAACCAGCACGACGTTTTGATCAGTGAATGCCCGCTGGGCTTAATGTCGTCTTGGCTATTAGGGGTTAACATTTATTCATTATAACTGAACGTTCAATGGATATGTCAATCACGTTGTCTGTATTCTATTTTGACTCTAGGATCTTACGTTGTCGTTTTTCTTTTGCAAAAGCAAAACGCAATCTTAACATTGTTTGGCTAGTACTTAATGTAAGGAAATCACCAAATCTTATGTACTAGGTGTGTATGTACTTACCGACATGTAAGTGTACATACATACGTACGTATGTAAGTATGTATGTAGTACGGGTATATGTACACTTACATGTCGGTAAGTACATACACACCAGGTACATAAGATTTGGTGATTTCCTTACATGAAGTACTAG
>JAUELE010227258.1:0-12359 GCA_031471655.1 Diodora aspera | reverse complement strand
AAGTCTTGAAGGGATATCTCTTGTATATCCAACGCATTTGTGAATTTATTCAGTATAGTCTCTCAAAATCTTGGTATGCTTTCTTATGGACGTCAGTATAGACATAAACACTCTTTACTACTTCCATCTATACGTGTGTAGATAGGGGGTCTGTCACTTTATACAGAGCATTTAGAGACTTATCTGTGCAGGACAACTTTGAACTCCGACCGTGTTTATGAGTTGACCACGGCATGAATTACACATGTAAATGTCCAGTAGTCACAATGAGATGTCCATGGATTTTATCGGCTACCGAATTCCAACAAATTGTAATTAGACTCATAAATTACTTCGGTTTAAGGCAGTGGTGAATGGGATGAGATGTTGTATTGAATGAATGAATGAATGAATAGATTATTCAACTGTAGGCCACAGTACATAATAGATTACATATAACATCGCATGAAGTGAATGGCTACTTTCTTTTAGTGATAACATGATCAATAAAGGTAGCAAGTTTTTTTAATCTGTTGTTAATTTTGTATTATTTATCACAATTGTTTGTATGAAAAGAAAATGTCAAACTTCGGATACCTAGGTTATCTAGTGTTTTTCGGCGTTTTGTTCTTATTTATGAGTTTCACATTTGAGTTTTCTTTGTTTTCATGTGAAGTTTTTGAGACTTTTCTCGTGTTTTCAATGGCAAATAACAATAATTGTATTCAACTCTGCATGTTCCCAATAGACAACCGTAGATACCTTTAATTCTGAGGAAATTTGAGAATTAACAATTTTGTGAAGGGGTTTACATCTGTGGTAGTAAATGGTCGCTTTTGCATGTGATGAGACCAAAAAAAGTTCCCAGGTCGTCAGATTTCTTATACTGGATTTTGAAAATGAAAGTTGCCAAAAAGAGCGAGTGAGTAGGACTTGTGTCAGCTACAGTCTAAATTATCTGAAGTCAACCACGGCGCTGGTGAATGTTGTCGCAAACATTTATGAGTTACAAATGACATGTGTGGAGTAGCTAGGGGCGCTGTAATCAGGAGAAACAAATGATAAATGATGCCACAGCGGCAGGTGAGGAGGATGTACACTTGACAGGTCATTACATATTGTTATATATTTATAGGCCTGAGAAATTAGTGGTATCTTATGACCACTCTACGTTGGCCTGTGCTTAGATTATGAAGCCTTGGTATTCCCTATAGCAAGTCTAGCGAAAATGTAGCAAGTCTGTATATGCTCAGCTTCAGGGCACCAGACGTCTCCTCAGTCGAACGTTCTGATGCCTCACTTAGCAAATTTTCTGTGAGAAAGGAACCATTTAATGAAAAATGACAGTTGCAAAAGATCACCGTCAAACAAATTAATGGCAAATCCTTATCGCTATCTGAAATCATTTTATAACATTTTTATTTATTAACTGAGATTTTATAAATTAACGCTATCATTTAAGATATCAAATGTCGATTTAAGTGTATCTCCTGGGATTGCCCGAGCCATGACTTGACAATGTGGACAAGCTCCTATCAGATCAAGTATGTGTGAATATACGTCACATTGCTGTGTATTACTCAACATACTACGACGCAGTGATACGCATCTCGGAGTCCTGCCCCATGACTGTGAAATTTTGTTAATTTTATATTTAAAGCCTTTAGCCAGTCTACTAAAGCAAGTCTAGCTAACTTTTATGAAACTGCATTGTAGAAGGAATAAAAATTCAATTTAATATTTTAAAATATTTCGTAGAGTATTTTAAGTCTACGAATCTCAGTTCTCATCTACACTGCCAGGCAAAAGAAACGACACCAAGATTTTGAGAGACTACTGAAAAAAAATCATATCCCTTCGAGATTAGGAAGTTTTATCAACGACATGATGTCAATCTAATTACACTCGTTGAAATCCAAACATCCTTTTGGTCAGCTATGACATCAAGACGTAAGGGAAAATAACTGAACTCATTTGGTATCGTTTCCTTTGCCAGGCAGTATATATCTTAGTTAACGGGCGGTTCTGCACTCAGACAACAAAAGCTTACTGCGGGAACGAGGCAAAGACGGGTCGGGTGACGATTATTTGCCTTCTTTAGAATGATGAGCACCAACCGCCATAACCCAATTATTTGCCAATGAAAAGTACAGTCGCCTAAACGTTACATTAAAGTTTATGTTAGGTTCAGGGTCAGGCAGAGGTTGTTTAATCGTCTTTCTTTTGACGAACACCGTCCACGTTTGGGAAAACAAGGGGATTCCCCTCTCCACACCCGAATATCTGTCTATATCCCCTTGGCAGCCAGTCGAGGCTCAATACAACAACCCAAGGACTGTCGATGTTTGTGTTTGGTAACATCTGGAGTTTGTGATCCTTTCTGTAGGTAGTGTCCACTTGAACATAATATATACACATGAGCATTAATTAAGCACCACCAATTTTCATGTCATATGATTGTGTTCAACTCAATGCAATTGCCATTCAGAATATGGAAACCAGAGATTTGGTTATAAACCCGTTATAATACCCGTTATAATAACCCGTGATATTTAAATATCAGTGGTTGGGTCCTTTGGTTTGAACCCAGTTGGTTGCAATCAGCAATTATTTTGGGTAGTGCTTAATTAATGCTCATGTGTATATAACTGTAGTGGTGTTGCTTTTTTAACCCAACTGGTCTTAGCCAGCTACAATGCAGCCCAAGTTTGCTCATGCTCATCATCAGCGTCAACCCTTTTGTGGAGTTCTATAATGTCATGTTGGCAATGATATCATGGTGAAACTTCGCCCTGTTTACACACACCTCTTTGCCCCCGTGGGTATTTTGCCCCCAAGGGTAAAAAAAAATATACTCGGGTGGCAAAGGACAACCTGCTTGTTACGCTTACCGACCATGAGAAGCCCCTCATTCGCTTGCTTTTCGGCGGCATTGCAACTGTCCAACTTGGCAAACTATCCAGGATATACGCAAATGACATTCTCAGGCAGTTGCGTGGTACCTATTTTTAGATATCCTATTCATTTTGCTCATTTTTAGAAAAAGGGTAGATTGTATATGATATTTGCCCCGTGTTCTAATTGTGACTGCATTTACAAGGCGCTTTGGCCACCAGGGGCAGTTTAGCGCTAGTTGGTAAACCAATTTTCCTTTGGATTTAGGAAATTGGGGTAAATGCTTTTACATGATAACATTTGACCAGAGGGGTACTTTTATCCCTGGGTGCAAAATACCCTCGGGGGCAAAGAGGTGCGTGTAAACAGGCATAGATCCTGTAGATTAGATTTGTACTCGAATATTGTTTTTGATTTACTAAATCTATAAGAAACTAGTGTCTGTTTATAACTTCTTCAAATGCTTATGTCCTAAAATATGGGGATAATTAAATAAAATGTGACTTTCTTTCTTATCTTTTGAGAAGCTCACTTGAATTCAAAAGATAACAAATGACTATATTGATTATATAATTTAGATATAATTTAGATCTGGTCTAGGTCAATATTAAGCAGGCCCATGCCAGTACATGGTGTACTTACATATAACAGAATAGAATAAAACAACCATCACGATTTATGGGCCCCCTCCAAATCATAGGTCTATGCTAATTAAGTGACCGACTTCGCCCCTCAACCGTACACCGGTTCTGATCTGTTTGTACTACGTTCTTCCAGTCGTCTTTTCGTTTACCGGTATTTAAGCAATCGTACAACACTAGAGGAAAACAGCCGCCATCATCTACATTTAGATAACGTAAACGTCGTTATTTTTCTTACAGATTTTGTTTTATGTTGCAGATATATTTTTCTGGATCCACTGATCCAAATGGCGACGAGAAGATGCATATTCGTGACTCTCATAATCCTCCACGTCTTCGTGATCGGAAGCCTGTGTCTTTTAAAATGCCCACTTGAAAGTAAAAGGTTTACAAACATACCAACATTTGCAATCAACGGAGTGGGAAAGTTCCTCACCGTGCAAAAAATGGAAGTCAAAGAGTTTGAAGAGCCGTTTGAAAACGAAACATCCTGCTTGTTTGATATCGCAGATCTTTTTCAAGAAGAGAAGAATATCACAGAGCCGCGGTTAAGGGCCTACGCTTTTATATGCAAAACTAACGTCAATCTTGTAATCAATGGAACTGCTGACCCGCGGAGAGAAATTATATCCTATGTACAATTTGAGACTTGTCACATGAACGTGGAAAATTTGGATCTCTTAGCAAATCATACCAGTGTCACCGTTATGAATTTTGTAGTCGGGACGTCTATAGAGACCTGGCAAGACAATAGCAACTGCAACGCCTTTAACGGAGTGGGGACAATGATGCTAGTGGGGACAAAGATAGACATGGATGCCCTCTTTAGCTGTAACAATCATTTGTCCTTTTTGGCAGAGGTGATCTTCAGCAATTTGTCGTTGACAACATTACCAACAAATATATCCAGCTATCTACCAACACTGCAATCACTTGATCTGTCCAAAAATAACTTCACCGTTCCTCCATTGTTTCCATGGGACAGCAACACACGGACTCTTCCAAGAAACTTGTCCAGAACACCATTCATGCAGAACCAGTATACATTCGGTTACATCATTGACATACCGCCCAACGAGTACAGGAGAGAGTTTCGTCTAGACTACAACTTCCACTTAAACCTAACAGGATATACGTTTCAAGGTCATCTCAACCTTTTATCACTAACTGGGTGTCGTCTAGAGTATCTTCCAGGTGATTTGTTTCTTTATGTTAGAGGAGTTCAATATCTTAGTTTAGCCTTGAACAATCTACACGAGATTCCGAGAGGGTTGTTCTCGAATTTGGACACTGTCCGTCGGCTCGAGTTGCAAGGAAATAACTTAACAGTTTTACATGGATATGAATTTCATGGTTTGAAGGATCTTGTTCGCTTGAATCTTGCTGACAATAGTCTAACCAGTCTTGGAGGCGACCTATTTTCAAATCTACACAAGCTACAAAAACTTGGTTTACAGTACAATAAACTAAAACATATTAACAGGAATGCATTTTCGACACTTTTGACCAAACTGAAGCTGGTGAATTTGGAACATAATCCCTTGGTTCATATTCCGGAGGGCCTTTTCCTGCTGCGCAGCCTCACTGAAATAAAGTTAAAAGGGCACAATATTACAGATGTTAATTTCACCAGGCTGAATATGGAAATAGGTCATGATGACTTGAAATATGCATTAGTCAACTCGGCGAGCACGGGGACTCCAGACCTCGACAAACCCGTGAATGGTCCAAGGACAGTTGATTTGTCTCAAGGTGCGATCACTGGAATATCCTTCTCGCCTGTAGATAAATGGACTCCTGATAAAATGATGTTATTCCTGAAGCACTTTAATTTTATACTGGATGGCAATCCTATCAATTGTGATTGCCACATTTTGAACTTCACTCGCTACGTGAAAGACCTTAGGAAAAACGGAACACGCTTTGTACAAGGATCCAAACTAACACTGTATGGAAATGAGTATGCTTTTGATAACTGGAAATGTGCCCGTCCAACGGAAATAAACGGCAGAAAGCTGTTCTCCATATTGGATCAGGACACATACTGTCCATACGAATCCCCGTCTTGCCCGGAGAACTGCACATGTTACAAACGATCGGTAGTTGGGAGTATTATAGTCGACTGTCGGAACTCCAGTCTAATAGAGGTACCAAAGACTCTTCCAAAAGGGTTTATTGAATTATGGCTTCAGGACAACGCAATTAAAAGGTTTACTCTGGACGATGAGCTTTCCAAACAGGTAATAGAACTGTTCCTTCAGAGGAATGGTTTGGAGAATATCAAACCTCAGTGTCTCTCTGCCATGACAAACCTTAGGAAGCTGGACGTTCAGGATAATCTTTTGGCTAGTATTCCGGAGGAAATAACGTCTATGAACATAAAGGTAATGAAACTGGGCGGTAATCCATTACAATGTGACTGTAACTCCGTGTGGATGAAGAAGTGGCTTCTCACGAACAGGAACATCGTCCAAGATCCCTTTGACGTCAAATGCGTCAACTTTGTGGAGGAAACTGGAAAGAATATTTTAGAAGTTCCAGATGAGGATTTTATTTGTGAAAAAGTACCTTTATACAAGATAGCCATTCCCACAGCTGTGCCTACCGCTGTTGCATTGCTTTTGTTGATTTCTGCTTTGCTACTGTTTATTTTCTGGGCGGATTTTAAGGTGTTTCTGTACATTCACACCGGATTTCACCCATTTGACAAGGCAGATCCGACCGGAGCCATGCAGTATGATGCTTTTGTTGTGTATCCCATGTCTCTTATAGACTGGGTACATGAACACATTGTGAATCCTCTTCAGGAAAGTCATAACTACATTGTGTATGACGTGGCGAATGACTTTAAGTTTGGACATTCTCTCCAGGATAACGTGCAACATGGGGTCCAGTTCAGTAGGAGAATGGTTGTGATTCTTTCCGAAGAAACCCTGACTGATCCATTGATGCAGTTAGCGCTGGAAGCGGGGTTGGAAAAGAGTCGAGACGACAAAGCAAATTTCATTATTCCTGTTCTTTTCAGTTCAGAACCGGGAGAGTATGATAACGAACTCCTTCAGAAATACTTTAAAGCCAAGAAATATGTAACTGTTTCCAGTCATCACTTTCTAAAGCGAGTTGTTTATTACCTTCCAACTGTTCCTCTCTCAGCAGTGACCATGAAGTCAACGAGTGAAACAGTAAATGTGGCATTCGAGGATACACATATTGATATTATTGATGATGCTAAATCAACAAAATTGACAGATGTTGATATAACAAATCTTGATGAACCTCGTCCGCTTCCTCAACCTGATGTCGTTGATGGTCTTGACCATGCGTCCAATGTGTTTGTTTGGTATGCTGATTCAGATTTTCGTTTCATGATGGATAGCATCGTCAATCCGTTTGAAGCTGAAGGACATAACTTTATTCTGTCGGACAAAAGTTTCATTCCAGGAGCAGCGATCCAAGAGAATATTCTCCACGCTGTAGAAGACAGTGACAGGACTATAATCATCCTGTCACAAGACTCTGTCATTGACGAGTGGACACTGTATGTGTTTCGTTTCGCTAGTGAGAGACAAATGGTGGATAAAGCGTTTTCAGTTGGCATCCTTGTCCGGGAGGGAATGCTGAATGCCCAGTGTGACGGAGAGATCGTCAAACATCTCCGGTCTTACCAGCCTTTGAGTGAAAAAGACGGGAAGTTTCATGAGAAGCTTCGGACTTTTCTGTGCACGTCTCCGAAAAAGCGTATGAACGTGGTGCCTCTTGAGAGATTAGTAAACGGGGACATCAGCCTCGATCTGGAGAACGGGGTCAGACTGTAGAATCACCCTCTGGTAACATTGAAAGTAAATCCGGGCTTTGTGTAATGTACTAATTCTTTATTCGTATCTCTTTTCTTGATCTTAAGACGACTCGTATGTGTATGGAAGGCAATCTCACGTTCGACCTATTATGCCGAACGCATCATTAGCTGCTAGAGGATGTATATTCATACGCGCGTATGAGCACAGAGAGTGCTGAGAAGCAAATATGTTTCCAACAAAAGTTTTCATTTTTGTGTTAAAAAGTAAGTAATGCAGGCAGATTGCGCCAGATGTATTGAAGTGTTATATACTTTTAGAGCACGAGGGCAACATACAATAAGATTGTAGTGAGTCAGGCAGTTTGAATGTTGGAGCATTCTCGATCGCCCGGATGCTTCCGCACAGTCTAAAAATAGAACCGGGGAACGGTTAGGCGTATCTGCGCATGCCTGCAGTGGGGGAGAGTGACTGGCGGGACGTTCTATTTGACAGAGGTCGCTTGCGAATGCTACCAGCCTCTGATGGCAGATTGTATGAAAGGCTGTTAAGGCGGAAACCCTTTTTGCGCATGACAGGAAATCAATTGGTATACGTGATGCTCAATTTTAGATGGCTATAACGAACTAAGTCGAGTGTTATCGAGCGAACTTGTGAAGCATATTTAGTAGTAATACGACCATATAGTTCCAAAATTTGGTATTTTGGGGAAAGTGCATTTAAAACACCAGTGTCCTTATTTACTACTTCTGTAATTGTTTCATTTGAGGACATCAATAATGTCGCTTTTGTCGAAAGCTATCACAATAAGATTTAAAAGTGCGTATTAAAAGAAAAAATCCGATAACTCTCGACTTAATCCGGAGGAGCCATATTAAATCTTACACAGCACATCCCGAGTCACTTTCTGTCATGTGCCAAACAGGTTTCCGCTATGACAGCCTTCCAATCACATACGAGCTCGAGTCGTCTTAACGATCGCGAAAGAGACGAGTAGTGACGAATGCCAAAACGTCTCCGACTGACAGTTAAATGTTAGAGTTAATTTTAGTGGCTTACTAAATTGGTCACATTAGAATGTATTAGCCTGAAGCTTATTTTAACATGTGTTGCCCTGAATATGTTCATCCAGGACGTCTTCAATTACCCAAAATAGTCTAAGTCCTGTACGCTTCATTTCTTCTATTTGTGGGAAACATAGTCTCTCTGTCTGTGACTTGGTGGAAGCTTGTCTTGACAAGTGGCTCCTACTATAAATCTCCTTGCGTAGTTCATTTTGCACTTCCTGAAAGTGAATCGTAACGAGGTCAGGGTGATCGTATTGAAATTCGTAGAAAATCTGGATCTACTTGCTCTGTCAACGAGATCGCTGAACGGCTCAAAGCTGTAGATACATGTATTTCATTTCTTCCGTCCGATGTATGCGGTATCATCACAAAGTTTCTTGGTAAATTTGCTCAATGCCATTAAATACTGTTTTCATTGTACGAGACACATATAAAGTAGTTTACAGGAGTCATTACTAAATGTATGCCCAAACAGAACACAGTGTCGTGGGCAAGCTGTATTATTAAGCAATCAGAGCACAGAACACAATATAGACTTTTGGCAAGACCCTATATAAGCTGTATAAAGTTTCTTGAATTTATATATGTAATATCGGAGGCAAATTATTATTCCTGGGACTATATTGTCTTTCCTAGCTCTGCCTGAGGCAGGACCAAGCAGAGATGGTTATGGTAGCGTGAGATTTTCCGTTTCTATGCCTTGACTCAGGCTCTTGAACAAAGTCTATGAGCAAAATATTACAGGCAGATGATATTCTGTGCTTGGCAAATATTGTTTGCGTGGCTCAGCGTGGCGTGGAGTGGCGTCGAAATTCTATTTATAACTTACATGAACAGGGCGGATCCAGAACTTGTTTGAGGGGTGTGTGAGGTGTTGGGTACAGCATTCTTTATAGGGTTTCGAGGCGTCGTCCCCAAGAAACGTTTGAAAAATTAACAAGCACAATGGTGCGATCTCAGTTTATTTCGTGAGTTTTCATAATATTTTGGTAGTTGATTTGGCACCCCCATTGCCCCACTCCCCCAACAACGGATCCTGATGAAGGAATGTTTCTCGATTCTTGATCCCATGTATCAGTCTCACTCTCAAGTTAGTCTTAACGTGCTTTTTGAAATTAAAGCTGAATACCATGTTCCGCTGGTGGATCAGAGACTGCCCAATTCTTGTTGTTTTCTTGATAGGCATCTGGCCACACCTTTTGTGACAGTGTCAGTGTTCTTGAATATTTGAGTGCTTTTCTTCCATCAATTCTTCTTCTGTTTTAGGTATGTTGTAGTTATGATAGACGTTTCTTTGGTTTAAAAACATTGCTAGCTTTGATCCCCTCTGTGCTATGTTACAACGAAAGCTTGGTGCGCAACACAGTGACACGTTGGGGTGTAGGGCATTTACTCTATCGTTGTTGTAAAAATGGCGTCATTAAATGCACGTGTCATGACTGTTAAAATCAGTTGCGTTGATGAAGCAGGTCTTCTTTCACCGTTTTCCAAGCATGCATTGCTCAGAGGTTCCTCAATAATGGTTGATATTTTGTACAGTCGGGCGTGTTCCAACGTATTGTATATTAACACATTTCATTGCTTCAGTGACAAGTGTTGTTTGCATGCTCTTTGACATACGCCATCTGTTGTTTTTGTCAATTTAAAATTATGTTTTTACATTTATAGTCTTAGAATTAAAGGTTTTGCCTATGTAAATATCGTACATAGACCTGTATCATAAGAGATTCGTTTGGGTTGTTTCCTTTTGCGTAACCTCTTTGATAAGAAGTATGCCAAACAGGATAACTCTGTCTAGAAGCTGGTGGGGACCTCATTACATTTTAACTAATCAATTTTATTTCATCGTAATGATCAAGATCGAGGTCATTGTAATATGTCCATGTAAATAGTGTTCCATTTATGTGTTCAACGGCATGTGATTCACGAACATTCTTTTTGAGGGCATTAAACAGTCTCTAAGGCACTTGGAGCAATACTCAAGGGCAAAAGAAAGTTTACGCAAATAGGCAATTACTAGCGTAAAAAGGACAAATGTATTCATGACTTACAGGTCTTCAAAGTCGAACTGATTTGCAGCAGTGTTTATAATCTTGAAAGTGTTTATAGTCTTGGAAATACTCTACTTTAACTACTTTACTGAATTGAATAGAAAAGTAATTTTATCTGAAAGGTCCTTGAAAGTTCACTGTTCAAAAGGACTGTTATTTCGTTTGAAACTTTACAGGTCAGAAAAGACTCATGCAAATGAACATTTGGTAGTCTAGCTGAACAATTTTGTTGAATTTGAAGATTTATTACTTTGGAAAACGTGTAAAACTTTGCATGGCCTCTAGCCTTTACAACACGTTTACCACTTGAAAAAACCCTGAAACTGTGCACGAATTTTAACATCATATATCTTTATGAACAATGTCCAGTGTGCAATATTTATGAAAATGTCTTTAGCTGACGCAGTATTTGAGAGAACAAACCTTGATGGCATCTCGACGAGACCCTGATTAGTTGAATGAAAACAATGTCAGTACAGGAACAATGAGGTTACTGACATGACGATCATAAAACATGCAGTGGCTCAAATCAAAACTTTCGAAATCGTATATTGTTAAAAAATCAGCTGTGACCACGCTTGTTACTCTACAACTTTTTAACATTGAACAATCATGTTCAATCATTTAATCGAAATTGAATCAAATGAACCTTGATACAGGTTTCTTGATCTTTGAGTTAACCTTAAAGTATTATTCTATACATGGTCTGCATGCATGTCTGTATGTGTAATTATATACCAAACCTGAGATTAAGCTCAAACACTACGAGTATCAAACACTCAGTATCAACATTCCGTTAATATTCTTACGTTAATTAGAAATAAAATGTGTATCGTTTTGTTTAATAAATGAATTCAACAGAACTGTCTTTGATATTTTAACTCTGTTACAACTTGTGAATCATACAGGCCAAAGGTGGCAAGTCGATATTCCGCCACACGTACAGGCCGTTGTATCTACGAGCAGGGAGTCTCCCTGCTACCATGGACTGAATATGTAACGGCTAATTTATTTAGTCTCACGTTTGCGACAAGGTCAAGATGGCGTGGCTTGGGTGTACTTTCAGTGCAAGTAAACCAACTTATATTAGATCTAGTCTAATAGGTCTAGTGAGAGTGGGGAGGTGTCTTAATGAATTGGGGGTACAACATTCCCGGGCTCGGGATTCAGAGATCATGGAATTCCCTTGGATATCAGAAAATGGGGAATGTACTGCATCTAGTTATATCAAGGAACCATATACATTCCATTCAATATTATGCAAACTACTGATATAATTCAGATGCAAATTTGTCCTCTACACAAACAAGATAATAATGTCTGTATATAAATAGTTTTAGCTTTATTGTTTATTAAATGATTTGTATATATGCAATAAACCAGCGGCTCCGTGCTGCAAATAAATACATTTTGGCTGTATTGTGGGTCCATGGCCTATACATGTTTATTAAATAAATGTGTCTGCAATTTTTAACTAGAGTTTCCACTGGAAACTGAACTCATGCTGGCAGTCTTTGGGTGTTCACAAGTAAGAGTAGCTGCTAGATGTCACGAAGAAGCTTTAGCGCCATTTTCATGAGTTCTTTAGGACATTCTTTTCATTTTTTAAGGGAATATTAAATCAAATTTCATAATATTTCTGCCAATTTCCATTTTTTAATTTTTTTGGTATTATGATACCGTACGTCACTGGGTATGTCAAGTACCAAAGCCTCTTTAATGTTAATTAATCTTTAATGTTTAATTAATAATGTTTATTGAATGTAAATCATTATGTGCATTACATCATCCTGCGTATTGGCTCACTGCTGTTACGTCCTCTGTAAAACACCAACATAGCTTATTAAATGGGTGTCGGCCCGGGAGAGCTACTTTCTGTTTCGGGGCAGCAGTGCCTGGAAAGCTACTTTACTAAATAAACACTGAGCGCAG
>JAUELE010227236.1:0-12360 GCA_031471655.1 Diodora aspera | reverse complement strand
ATCCCCATTTTAGTCGCCTTGTACGACAAGCATTGGGTTACTGAGGCCCTATTCTATCTACGTGACACCACATCACTGCCCGGAAGCCCCACGGGGTCCAAACACTAGACAAAGTTTTACATTGCATAAGCAATCTTTCAGTCACTACACAATATGTTTTCGTGTCCTTGTTGTGGTGATACTGCCAAAGAACTGCTTTAAGTCAATTTAGTATCATCAGTCCACTCACTATCACACAACATTTTTCAGTTTGGGTCCAAAGTAGTTGACCAGCAACAGCTACTTGCAAGAGCGGAAAACAAATTTCTATGTATTTTTGGAAAATCGAGTATTATTATTATTATTATTATTTTTAAATGTTGTACTAAAGCAGGATGACCGCCACCTGACCCAGACAGCCGCAACCCACAAACATCAATGATGACGACAACAACAACGCTTTCTGAGCTAACAGAGCTCGTTCAGAGACAAAGGTCAAAGGTTCTACTTCCAGGGGTCTTTCTGTCTGTCAGTTTCATCTGCCAATTTCAAATGTTCACATGTCCAATCAGAAAAGCCCAAGAATCAAACTAACCTACAGGTGGAAGCGAAATGATGCGAACAAGCGTGTATTTGGCCACCACAAACACTAGCTAGCGATTTGCAAACAATGTTCTGTCTGTGTCAACCGGGCAGAAGTGGCCCAAATACGATGTCGCCATACTCTAAAGGGCCAGCTTCGACTTCTGGTGGTGTACCTAAACATTTCACACACACGCATCTGCCCTTTTCAACTAGCAAGTGAACCAGCTCACGAAAATATCATGACTATAATCAGACGTGCCTCCATAAGGTGATGTGGACTTGTTGGCAACAGATGTACCCCCATTTTAGGCAATGGAATGAGATGTGGCCTCCAGCGCCACCTCCGGTACATACAAGGACTCAGAAATGTACTCTTCTTTAACAGTCCAGATCTAATTTACATGACACTGATTCACACTTGGTCTATCTGCTCTACAAATACTGACCAAGTCAAAACTAACAGCGCCAAAAACTGGTGTCCGGTCCAGAAACTTTGGTTAGTAGTCCTGGCACAGTTGCCATGTTTGATAAAGAATTTTGTTTTACATCAACATGTTAATTGTTCATCCATTCTCTCATCTCACCATTCTTTTCATACAAGAGCGTTGTTAACACAGATCTATGCCAAAGTCGACATTAATAGTTGTAATTCATGTCTGTACCTCTATAGATTTATTGTTTGCAACCTTCTTTCCCAGTATTCATCCTCCAATCTAGATATATTACATTCGATTCTACTGTATGAAAACTGGCTTCTGCAATCCACAATTTCAAATGTGGAACTGCCTAGCCTTGACTTGCTTATTTTAGCTAGACTCACTAAAGGCTCTTTAAAATGCCCTAGTCTACCTCCAGTCAAGAGTACAGTATAGAAAGCCTAAGTATTGTTATGTGATGTGCAATATTGTTACCACTGTTAATTAACAATCAGAAATGATCTCTTTTCGGTTCACCCTAACCACAAAACATTTAAATTAACCAAACAACTATGAATTTCTGAATACAGGTTAATATTTGTCAAATTTCACAAACTCAATTCTGAATACAGGTTAATAATTTGTCATACTTCACAAACTCAAAAAGTTGAATATTTTTCATGACTTAAACCGAGGTGCAGTATTCCAATGCTTGACTTGTCAATTGTATGGAAGGACAAGTTCATTTTTCAAATTTACTTGTCCATGGACAAGTTACTCAAAATAACTTGAAACACAATATTTTTTGAAAGCTTATAATGAAAACGAATGAAAAAGATTAGAAGCATTTCTGCTCTGGGTTTTCGATGTCTAAACTTTGGAATTTCCATTTGTTCTATTATTAGAACGTTAAGCAGATATACTTGCTGTTTGATAGTGAGCGTTGAGCACATTTGACAATCGCGGAATTAGCAGAGCAAAGCTTGTGCGCAACTTCCGTTTCCGCTGGGCAGTTAAAATTGATGTCAGCTCGAGATTACTGAACGTGTAAGTGAGTGAAATGGACTTTTACATTGCAAGGTGCAATATTTCAGCCACAGCGCAATGTGATGTGCAAGGTGCAAGATGCACGTCAGGAAAAGGGACAACACAGGATCGACAGTAAGAAAGAGAAATCAAAATATCCTCATTTTAGACGCCTCTTACGGCAACCATGAGGATGCTGGGGTCCTATTCTTTCTGGTGTTAAAGCGACACCCCAGTGAACCCTTATAGCAGACAATGGATAAGTATCTGATCAGAAATGGTGTACAGATTCCGAAGAATCTGGGGTTAAATGGATTTAATATTCCACTCCCCTGCTTAAATATATTTCAGTTTGTCCCCAAAATGCTTATTTAAGACTGAATAAACATTATCTTCAACCTCATTTTCCTGCTGGACACTTTAACTGGAACACAATGCTAATAATTCCACGAAGGACAGAAGCAATTACTCCAACGCTCACAGGAAGAGGACTGCCATAGAAGAAGGTCCAACCTGTCCTCCAACATCTTCTCTTCCGTAATTTTATACATGAGATGAGCTTCTTTCTATGCACACTTCTCATCTGTCATTCAAATTACTTAAAGAGAAGTTTCCTTCCCTGTTTTACTCATTTATAAACACATTATTATTCCAGACATTTCCAGCATTCTATGCTCAAGTGCCTGCATAAATAGGTGAACTAAAATTATGATTTAAATTTAGTTGAGTTGAATTGAGTTGAAATGATGTTTTACGTTGCAAGGGCAAAGCAAAAGATCCCCATGTTAGTCATCTTCTACGACAAGCATTGGGTTACTGAGGCCCTATTCTATCTACATTACACAACGTCACTCCCCGGAAGCCCCACAGGGTATTTTATATTTAGCAAATGTTTAAGCAGGGACAAATGCATTTTTTCAGACCTGCATGGTGCCCCAAATAAAGAGGAGTGTGTCAAAGTGCCCAGAGCATTTTCACACCTAAAACAGTACCCCAAATAAGAGAAGTGTGTCAAAATGCCCAAATTGGGGACAAGAAAAATTATTTGATTTTGTAGTTTGACGATTTCACTGCAAAGAAAGGAGTGCTTTTGGTGATTATTGTGTTTCACAAGTGTGATAATATCTGTAGAAAAGATGAGTAGATTTCAACATTTTCTGACTGGAGTAATTCTATACGGGGCCCCAATCAGTAGCTGTGTTAGGTCCTGTCAAGTAAAGATATACCAAATAAACTTGACATTTAAGAAAAGGATATGAACATTGGGAAACATACAATGCAGAGGTTTGGCGTATTTTTTGACTGTATTTACCTTCTACATAAGTGTACTTTAGACTGCACACTCTTAATCCAGACTGACGTAAAGCTCCTCTTCAAACAAGCGTTCAATTTAATTGTCGTCCTAAGGCAAAGGTGGTAGTTTGCATATTCACCGACAGCGTTAAGTTAAACTAAGTCACACAATGACAAGCTATACAAGTTATGAGACAATACAAAACTACAGTCTAAGCAATTAGTGCCCATCCAGATGTGCCCAGGGGCACAGTGACCCCATGTCATGAACACCTTGCAGCACTTTCCTACAGTCTATGTGAAATATTAAAACAACTTTTACCTTTTTCTAACAGCATCCCTCCAAAACACATATTTCAGCAGTACTAAAAGCAAGCACTTATTTGTTGGTCAATTTTCCAAGAATTAACAGATCTAAGTAATTTTGGGACACATCTTAGACAAACCTTTGAAACATTCCTTTTGAGAAATGCATGGACTAGTTTGGCATTGAATAAAATGACATGAAAATTAAATAAGAACTTGTAATTCAATAAATCTCATACGTAACAATGTTGATTTATTTTTGTGTAGTTTCGGGTAATGACATTCCAGTCCAGTTAAACTATTTGGACATAAGAGTATGTGTTTCAAATATAAAACAACAACTGTCTCATGTGCATCCTTTTAAAACCACTTCACTTTTGCAAAATATCATCTTTTTTTCCATTTCCAAAATAGGGGAGTTTAAACTTTGAATTATATCTTGAGTTGACATGATGTTTTAGGTTGCAAGGGCAGTATTTCAGCCATAACACAACATGATGTGCAAAAAGAAAGTTCATAAAAGGAAAGTGAAAGTAAAAGATCCCCATTTTAGTCGCCTTGTACGACAAGCATTGGGTTACTGAGGCTCTATTCTACCACTTCACTCCCCGGAAGACCCACAGGGTTCCTATTCATGAATCTCAAGTCAAGAAAGTAGGTACCGATTGTAAATTAATGCCAATAAAGTGCTTCCTGCAAACAGAAAAGTTTAAACTCTAAAATATTGAAGTTATATTCACTTTAAAATAGAAAGCAGACATTCTTTTTGTTGGTTAACATTTTTAGCAATTTACAAGTTATATCACCACCCATAGAGAAGTAGGTGGACTGCAAGACAGAGTTTGATTACTGGCTACTGCGCAATCCAACGCCACCAAACAGCGAGGATGTCATGATCTGATCTTCCATACTGCTGAAAAGGTCAGACTCAACTCATAATAAAGTTCAAATGCACAGTCACAATCCCATATGTGAGTCATCACTGGATTTGTCATCGTATTTCACTCAATGACACTTGTCATAAGAAAATCATTTTAAACAGTGAAGAACAATACCTATATGCATTGAGATTATGTGCAATAGTAATTATTTTAAAATGTTTCGAACATTGAAACATCTCCCCCTCCAAACTCCCCCTTCTTCGCCATAAGATTCCCCTTAAATATAATCAACACGTTTTCCCAAGTCCTCACTCTGAATCTTCACCTCCATCTGGTGTGAGAAAATTCCTCAAAAACTGCGACATTAAGATCAGCAAGAAACAGAGGTTACCTTTGCGCGTCCTCAATCAATTACATCCTCTACATGGTAGGCCAGGTAAGGAAGATGGAGGGCAGACGAGGAAACACAATGTGACAAGTCTAGAAACGACTGGCGTACCTTGACAAGACCGTCACAGAATAAACATTGCCGGAAGACCACGAGGAGGCGGTGGTTGCTGATCCCGCTGGTGATGTTCCTGGCTGCATGGCAGGTCATTAAGGCCTTAGGTCACAGTGACCACTTCTTCTGTCCTGACTGACTTTAATCATCCTACTTTTTATCGTGCAACCCAGTGGATCACTTTTAGGAACAGGTTTATCACACATTGCAATAACAACACTTAGTCAAGCCAATATAATTTTCTGTAACAATTTAGGCAAATTAATTTTTAAATGATTAAACCCTGTCCTGATTAAATCGGACATCAAATCAATTTTACAATGACAAGTACAGACACTCCTTGTTTTCCGTTCTCACCTCGCTTCTTAACCACTGCGGTCCCAAATCATTACTTTGTAGCATATTAAATTGATTAGGACATCAAATTGATTTTGAAAATGATTAAGCATACATTCTGAACAAACAAGCTTTTCAACAGACACTTAGTTTTATCTTTCTGTTACCTGGGAAAATATCCGCGTCTCCAACCAAAGGGGTTTCTACCTGTCGGGCAAGTGACATCCAAGTGCGTTAGTACTCAATATATGAATCCCGTTCAACAAGACTATATCTAACTGGGTCCAGTTGCTCGATAGTCTATCGCTATTTATAGCAAAGACATATTTATATTTATCACTGAAGAAGACTTGGGAATGTAATACTTTACTCAATTGGTCATACTATGATGTGAGACATATGGTGCATGGGGAAAGTGACCACTCAAAAACATTACACACAGCGAATAACAACACATGCAATATCTGTATAAGCATGATGATACTGGGGTCTTGACAGTCACTCCACAGACAGGACCTCAATCAGGACGAAATCTAAATGACTACATTGAAAATAGAAATTCCAAATACTTTTACACAACTTCTTCAATTATATCCAAGAAAACCCATAATGATATTTCGACACTCGGACACTTTTTTGTTATTGATAGCAAAATGAAAATATCCAGCAATATATGTTCAGTGGTAGTAATTGCTCGATGTTTCCATGTGCTGTCTAAAAAACATTTCTCATTATAACACTCATGTCAGATTCAAGTTTCAGCCATGTTTGAGTTTTGATCTACCACAATATTTCAACATGTTTCATGCTGAAACAAATCCTCAAGCTCTCAAATCAAAACAAAATTACCTTTGACAGAAATATTTCCAATGCTCCTGTTATCACAAACTAACAGCAAAACACCAAGTACTTACTCATTCAGTAGTGATCTAGAACCAGTGTTCCTTCCAGGCAGTTATCTGCAACAAAAGCAAGTCAAGTTCAACAATAGGATTCACGCTGAATGAGTTTTCCACTGGAATCTTATCTTGTTGAGCTGTGGTCTTATTTAAACAATCACTCCCACAACCACCATTTGGAACAAATCCACAAAAGTATCCCAAAGTATCAAAAAGCTGTGTAAACCACTCACCCATCCTGCGGTCAGTGTTATTCATTTCCATATGACCTGCACGTGTTGAGCAAACAATGGCCGCATCCAGCAGCCGCAAATCCTCAACCTATTAAAGCTGACCAGCCAAGTGCCCACAATCCAATCATAAAGGTGTTACGCTCAATCACCCATTCCACCGCAGAATGCCTCCAGCTAACTCTATTGTTAGTCTCGGCCAGTTGACCCGACCATTCAACTTCGACCTCAAGTGAACTGTCAACCAGCTATTGAAACCAATAACAAAAGGTTTTTTTAACAATATCTCGCCTGTTGCTGTCAAAGAGCAGACTGATGTACCAAGTATCAGTTGTTGCCCGAGCCACAAGGTTCCAACTCAGAATAGAACTATATAATATTATGTTGTGCAAGCAGAAAGGCTGTACTGTTAACATGCTTCCCAACCCATCTGTTATAGTTTGTCCTTTTTGGGGGCTACATTAGTACCAAATCAACCACCAAAATATCATGAAAACTCATTAAATAGACCAAGATCGCACCATTTTGTATCTCTATTTTTTATTTGCCCCCAAATCCCTCCACAAAATATCTTTCATGAACCCATAGATGCTGTGTGCCCTCTTCCCAGCTGTCCCTGAAATAGAGCTCCAGTAACCTAATGTTTGTTGTAGAATCGATATTTTGCGTTCCCTTTTCTCTTGATCCATTTTATCTTTAATCTCTCGGTGTTCACCCTGCACATCATTTTGCATTATGGCTGAAATACTGCCCTTACAACATAAAATATCATCTAAACTCCAAAGACACATTTCAGTCACATTTCAGGACATACATCATACACACTCCAATAACTTGCAGACTATTCATTTCACAGAAAAGCACACTTGACCTGAAGAAGATTTCCAGCCGACCTCCCAGACAACACCTGTCTTTATGTCAAATGATTCATGCACGAAACAAACACATTAACTTCACCATTACCAGTTAAGAAAAATACTTCAGCTCAACAACATAAAGTCTGGTTACCTGATGCATTACAATGAAGAATAATGCGTGGATAATGTGACATTGGGATTATTCATATTTTGTAAACAACGGAGATCCAGGGAGGAACATGAAAGAGGGGGTGTGAGTCCGCCTGAGTCACCAACATCCTTGATGTATGCAGCCATGGCGTGGAACAATTAATACTTTGTTGTGTGCAGCGTTGTGTCATCAGCTACCCGATCTACCAAAGTTCGGGACGCCGGAAGGAAGGGCACAAACGCGGTGTGAATCACAGTCCTCCAAACACTCAGTTTTAAATGTTTGGTCACACAAAGTGTAATTTGGACTCCTCAAAAGTGTAATTCTTTCTTTCTTTCTTTTTGAATTTTATTGTCACAACCTACCTACATCACAATGTATTTTTAAAACATCTCATATACATTGCCATAAATTTTGTGATGCCAAAACTTTGGCACTAAGGTGACTAACTTTGAGACTTAACTGGTGTCTATGTGATCCATTAATTGATTTCTAAAATGGTTTCAGGAGCAACTGCAGGACTTTAAGGGATGTTACAAGAGACTTATTCCATGTATTCAAGCATCATATAAATATGAAATAATGATGTCAGCAGTCATGTGACTTGGAAACAAGATGAAGAAGAGAGAGAAAAGATTCAACTGAACACTGAAGACACGAATAATACACTGTTTGTTTTAACTGAACCAAAACACAAATGTTCTATATGTTTTTGATCACCATTCAACTTCGACTATAAGTGAACTGTCTACCAGATAGTGGGGCGGGGTGGGGGTGGGGTTAGTGGCATCCCCTGAAAGTCAGGGAAGGAAAATCACTAAATTAACATGTTCATAGCTAAGTATGGTAATGCTATCTGGCCAAAAATCTCACGGTTCGTTTCACAAAGTTACAAGAGCTGATCAATGAACCTTTTGGACAAGTAAGTCTTGGAAGTGAGTAAGTGAAAATGCTTCATTTAGTATCTTGCTAAAACCTTTCCTGATCCCTGTGTTATGTGGGTATTACCGGGACAAAATCTGAGCTTTGCAAGACTTTTAGCAATCCTTCATCTACATCAGGACATGTCATCTCCTTTACCTACAGTACTACAATCATTACAATGTCATCTCCAATCTCCAAGCTGAACACAGACAGCCAGGCCAGATTCAAACAAGACTTGAGTGACCTTATTCCCCAAACTAACTGCTTGGTCAAGACAACACTATGTGATTTCAACAATCTGACCCTGAATAACTTTAAATAGAGACAAACACGCACTAATTCTTTACAGACCACTAACATAAGATCCATTAAAACTCGACTATGAATACTCCTGTTATTCCCAGAGAGACTCCAGACAAGCAACATAAAGTACCACATTAATCTCCCGGCTGGTTGCCCACAAACATGGACTCCCACAGTACATAGTTCCAGATAGATCAAGTTAACAAAACATCCGATGTGGCGGAGAAAATCTCCCCAAGCTGTGACCACTCACACTTAGGTCAGCAAGCAAGTGCATTTGGCCCCCAGTGAATCAATGACGGCTAAGATTAGCAACACAGTCTAGACCTGATACATTATTGAAGCTTCGCTTGGCATCAATGACCAAAGCAAGGCATTGTAATTTGTCTAATATTTCCGCCTCATGTTTAAACTTGCCATGGTTAAAAGATTGCGTCTGGTGTCCAAAAAGCAAGTGTGAATTCTTATCCGGACTTAACTGTAGGTTGTAGATCGCATTGTCTCCAAGCTGATCAATATGTCCAGAACAAGCACGACAAATGCTTCCAAGTATTCCTCTTAGACCAGGGCCATCTCTCGTAAATCGTCTGCGAGACAAACTAGCGGTCAGACTGGCGCTGCGCCCACTTGAAATAACTACAAGTGGACACACACAGCTTACAAGAGATTTATTTGTGTCCATCAACCAAGCCATGCACACCATTCACCAATAAACAGGAACTTCAGCAATCAGCAGAGAAACCACCTGTGGTTAAATGCCATATTGAATGTTCCATATTATCTTGGGACAATGGTTTTGAAAGGCTGGTTTCAGCAATCTTGGAGCTATATGGAACCACTTATGTGGCACCATCTTCTGTTTGGATGAAAATTGACTACAAACTGGCCGAGGCATGGTTTTAAATAAAAATATAAAAATAATAAGGAGAATTATATAGTGCTGAATCCACACACAAGACATACGCTCAAAGTGTTCCACATTATTCACCTGGTCATTGGAACAATGTGTACTTTACAACTCTCTCAAGTAGTATACACCCCAAGTTGCTTGTTTGGCACTAGTAAGTAAATTTTCACATTACCACCACTTTCCTTCCAGGTACCCAGTTGAGGCAATTTATCAGTAAAGCTACTTGCCCCAAGTTACATCATCAACATTACTTGCCAGTGTTTCAGTGTGATGCAGGGCTCATCCTTGAAGGCCTGGAAGCTTTACAACCTGAGCCGTTCACCCTGCATATTAAACCTGAATTGTCGGAGCTGACATGCTGATATCACCACACCATCAGGCTATTGAAAGCCAGAGTCCTGTTCCACAAAGAATCTTAGCTCCCAGTTGATCGAAAACTCCTAAGATCAACGTTTTAATATGAGCTACAGCTGCCATGCAGTTACACAAAGTCACTTTTAAGCTACTTGCAAGTCCTAACACTGATCCAAGCTTCAGGAATAAATTATTGCCATGCTGATTTTGAAACCGGCAGAGTATCTAATTTGATTGTAACTAAGATCAGTTTGTAGAACAAGGCCCCGGCCATTCTTCGCAATATAGTATGTACATTTTTCACTTCTACTTTTCCACATACACAACAAGACTGCCAGATCAAAGTCGTAGCAAATCTTAAAGTGAACATTGGTTGCATTAAAACCCAGTGCTTTCTTAATGACATCAGGCATACAAACACCCTGGGAGACCAACTGGGCCAAGTACCTAAGAATGTTTTAACATACCTTTCTTCAAACTCTAACAATAAGCAGGTAACCAGAACCAAATCCAACACATTACACAACACCCAACAGAAGCAACAGTGTCTCAAACCGATGAATATGAATAAATGGACACATTGAATGCCAACTTCAGCTTCCAAGAATAGCAAGCACTGGACAAGTTACAGTGCACAAAGGGCAAGAAGAGAAACTGATTTCACATTTACCAAATGACAAGACTTTTGTTCACAGTACATTAGACATGCTTTGAAGTCCAAGTACGTTTTTATCTTTCTACAAAATGTCACATAAACCAGGAAAAAGAGGGTGATATATTGCCGTGCTAAGCTGCAGCAGGGACTGACTTAGTTTTTTCCAGTGGTATGCCAGTATTTCCTGGCTGCACCCAGAAGCTTTCTCTAATAGATAATGGCCTCTGATTAGCTTCAGGAAACGAATACAAACACATTTTAAATAATGTACATGCAGCAAACAGAGGCCATGTCAGTCTCCATGTCAGCACCATGGCCGACTAGAAACTCCTGATGCCTGTCTTTCTACATGCTTGGTTTGGCATTGTATGGTTTTGGTTTAATGCCATACACACAAATATTCTATAAATTTGGTCGAAGTATTTTGGTGCCCATACTGAAGTGAAGCCGAGACCACACAGTTTACATTTGTAGCATATTTGTTGGTTAAATGTTGCTTGTCCCATGGCCTCGACATAAGAGTTGAGTCGAAAATTATGTTTTATGTTGCAAGGACAATATTTCAGCCATAACATAACATGTCAAGGGCACCAAATCTGGGCTGAACAACTGACAGAGGTGGGGATTCAAACCCATGACCCTCAGGGCCGACAGATCGACAAGCCAGGGTCCTGCCAGAACACCATCATATCACCTGGATCCATTAAGGATGAGGATTGCACCTCTGGTGGGATATTCATCAGATGCTCCGAGCAACACGGGAACTAGTTGTACAGATTGAAAAAGCTTTAACTGAACCACATGAACTGATTTGATGATCCTGTCATTCCGACTGACTTGTTTTTATCTTTCCTGCTCAGGTTGTCCAGTGATACAAACCAAACCAGCCTGAATCCTACTGAAATCACCTTATGGCTCAGCTGTTATATATTACTACATGGCTCAAATCTGTTTCAAATGCAACCAAGTGAGATATCTGATCTAACTAGCAACATTGAAAGAAAGGCCTGGCCTTGTTTAATTGCTAGCCTGAGTCGGTACTGGCTTGAACCCTACCAAGCTGTGAAAAAAACCCTTTATAGAGTGTTGCAATATGGCTACAATCCACATTAAATTCAACTAACTCACAGAGATTTTCTGATCTAACTAGCAGTATTAATTAAGTTGAGAGAGTCAATGACGACAGCAGACCTGGCCTTGTTTTATTACTGGCTGATATTTCAGTGGAACATTTGCGTTTTGTTAATTTCAGTCTGGACTGCCAGTACTTGCCATTTAGAAAGCGCTGACTGTGCAGAATATTGCATCGTGGAGACTAAGATTGCTAGTATTGATCTAGTAATGGTGGCAACTGCTGCTACATGTATACCCCTGAATGTGCCACTAGCGGGGGGAATGACCTCCGCAGGAAGTAATTGTGTCGGGAAGCGCACTTTTGTCTTCAATTATTGTACACTGTTGCAAACTTAAAATCCCTACTTTCATTAAAAAAAATCCAATCAAAAAAATCTCCAGGAAAGCCTGCACGCCAAGGATAATGTATGTATATCCTTATCTGCTGGTGTCTGCATGCAAGTGTCCTGTTGTGTGTCTGCGTGCATGTGTCCAGCTGCATGTATGTGTGTATGTGTCCAGCTGTGTGTGTGTGTGTGTCCAGTTGTACGTCTGAGTGAATGAGTGAGTGAAATGGATTTTACATTGCAGGGGGCAATATTTCATCCATAGCGCAATGTGATGTGCAAGAGGCATATCA
>JAUELE010227225.1:0-12361 GCA_031471655.1 Diodora aspera | reverse complement strand
CATTCATTCATTCATTCATTCATTCATTCATTCATTCATTCATTCATTCATTCATTCATTCATTTATTTATTTATTCTTTCTCACAATAATTTTTTTTATTCGAATTCCTGTAAGGCCAAATAAAGGCTTATCTTACCTTATTCATGTATTTAATGGGGCCAATATATCATTCAGTTGGTTTTGATCAATACATTATTATTACTGGGATCATAGTCCATTATCTCTGTGAAACATTTAAATGAGATTTTTAAAAATAATGAGACGCGTTTTGCACATGTCAAGTATATAGCATGACCAGATACAGCTGTAAATGTGAACGTTACCTAGATTTGTGTTATTAGAGCGTTGTACAAGGTCTAGGTTCAATGTTATTCACGGAGGCATCTGCCGTCAGGAACTTGGGAACCTTACTATGGATCCAGAACAAACTAGACGAACTGTAGGTGGAGTCTTAACTGAAGTCCGTAGTCAACGCTGCAGACTTTAAGACACCTCTTCTGCTCATCTCCTGGGATTGGCAACAAGTTTCCAAAAGATCAAAGACATTTATTTACTTGTTTTGGCACTTGACGCCTCCTGGATCAAGGTATCAAATACATGGATATGCACAATTATCAGAATTGTGGATGGTGGAACGTACTTATAACCACACACAACGTGCTTTTGAATAACAAGCAACTGGTTTGGACCAACCGAATATTACGCAAACGATTGTGCGTCTTTGACGTTGGTTGGAAGATTAAAGAAAAGATTAGTTTTGCTGTTTGTCAAGAACCGCTCTTAGAGGTGGATTTGTAGCTCAATGCAGCAAAGGGCGATTTCATAATATGTCCAGTGTGTCAACCGCATGCATCACGAGGATATAAAACATCCTAGTTGGTATGTTAGGAGAAGATTTTCTTCATGAAGTTTCAACTTCAGCAGTCAGTATCCCCACACTCAGTGATGGCAATTAACCCAATACACCTGTAGGAATATTTATGTTGTTTATTCAGTTCGAATCAACTCGTTAAGACCACATATTGATTGGGCATACTTTAGTTCGCAGACACCCCCGGTTTCAGACTGTTAGTTAGGAATATTACAGTACACTTGGACTTGTATTGATATTGGACTAGTCCACAGGTCTTCCTTCAATCACTCGGCTGTACCCACTCAGTCTTCTCTGTTGCTCCATTCCTACTAATTAACTATCACTACATGATACGAACTCACAAGAAGATGGACTGATATTGTTGTGATTTTACTTACATATTAAATATATTAAAAACTCACAGAAAATAGTTTAAGCTTAACAGTAGTCTACTCACTTGAAATGTTTTAGTAAAATATGTACCTTGGTATATATACTATACTGCATTGTGTTGGGTTTGGTCACCTCATGTCCAAATCAGCTCCAGCTGGCCGAGCACGTTAAACTTTGACCCCCATACCTAACATACTGGGGGGGGGGAGGGGTCAGTCAGTCAGGATTTGTCACTGCAATGGCAGGTGTACAGAGACTGTGAGGAGATAGAGCATATAACGTCACTTGAGGTACATTCCAACCATGATTTCAGCAAAATCTTACTTTCACTGGAGATGTATCGACAGGACTTGCTAAGGCAAGTGTACAACAGTACACTATTTAGTGTACAACTTTAGCGAACATAACCATCCGCCGACAGCTGTACCGAGAATGCAGTTCTTGAGCAAGGTAAGGATGAGAGCCTGTGAGGAACCTACAACATCACTGCTACTAGGAGACAGTGGATGCTGGGCGGTGTCTTCTATTCGCTGACTGCGCGGAAGATACGATCACCACATCTTGCCTCTCAACCCCTAGCTCAGTCTGCCAAAAAAGGGCAAAAGTAATACTAATGACAGGGATTTTCAATTAGCAAAATGCAACCTTTTGGACAAAAGTGATGTATAACAGCTTCTCCGCAATTTGCGGAACAGTACTATTGTGAAGATCGAACGGACGGATGGAGACCATATCAATAACCCCCGATAACTTCATTAAGGCTATCGAAAGGAATTCGAAAAACCATAAATTTGTCTGTTACCCTACCCAGTCTGTCAATCAAAATTAAAAGACCTTACTCTTTTGTTCACTTCTAAAGTGCATTCACCTTCTTATGTCACTGCACGTTTCCATTGAACCAGCACTTGTTTCAGCATTACCACACCGTTCACTGAGGCATGCTTGTCTCTGCTTGACTCTTTCTACAAGGGGTTGATGACTACAGGCTCTTTCCTCCCACCAGTACGCAGCAAAGGGATACAAGGTTCATTAAGCTACGTACGTTAAGTTCACATGTGCCTTTAGGCAACGAATACTTCTGTTACTTGATTAATTATCAGTTGTTCTAGTTTATAATAATGAAGGTCGTTTCTCTTGCAGTATAAGTCAGTCTCACAGGACTGACACTGTTTGTGTACTGTCTGGAAACTGGAGTGTCTGAAAAATAGGGTGATAGCATCACTAGAAAGTTCAATGTCACCTGGTCTAAGTCATGAATCTGCCCTTTAATAAAATTCGGATCCCTGTAATATGGTCTTAGTGACCAATTCAAACGTTGCTACCAAGTTCAATGCCACATGATTTCGTTAATATATATGTCATTGAATAACATACGAGAACCTGTAATATTGACTTAGTAAATGGCAATCGTGACACATGTTGAGTTTCTCTTGTTCAGGAAACATCTCTTGCGCCTATGGAAGCAAGACCGATCTTAGTCTTGCGCAAATCGCATACAAGAAGAAACTGGTTTGAAAACTACTTTAAGCAAAGATAACTCTGAATTGTTGTTGCTTTGCGCCCTCGCTTGACAATATTCGAGGAAAGCGATGTTATTAAATACATTTTTTACCCCCAACCTATCAAACCTCATACAAATACAGCCGTATAAGAACAGCACATAAATGACCATCCAAACAAATTAAATATACATGTACATACTTTCAATGGAACTATGTGGCCGTATAACTTCTAAACGCGCCAGGAACTCGCTTGGTAGCACTCCGCTTAATCCGTAAGGGCCTATATAACATGGGGCGCGACTCATTTCGATTGCCATTCCGCCGCCTCTCATGACGAGTCACCAGACACAGACGAATTCTTTGCCCGGTATCAAAAAGGGACGAGTAGCTACGAATGATTAAGTGACAAACGATTTCCAATTTAATCAACCCTAGTAGCTAGCGAGTCTAATGTCACATGGTTCCAGTGAACGATCTGTCCTTGAATAATATATGAGATTCATGTGGATTCAGTTGGTCAACAATGGTTATCAGTTCAATTTGTCCAAAATATTACCACGTCCAATGCCACATGGTTTCAGTAAAAGGTCTATTCTTAAATAACATTCGAGACCCTGTAATTCATTCAGTCCAATTCAGGACCAATTCATTCAGTTACTACCATGTCCACTGTCAAACTGTTTCAGAGATATATCTCGTCTGGAACAACACGCCTGTAGTAATATGATATTAGAACATGACCAAAGATTCCCAATTCATTCAATCCAAGTTATTATCATGTCCAATGCCAAACCGTCTCATTAATATACCTCTTCTGGAACAACATACAACAGCCTGAAGTAATATGGTTATAGAAACTGACCAAAGATTCTCAGTTCAGTTGGTCCAAATTATTGGCAAATCTAACGTCACATGATTTCAGTAATAATCCGTTGAATAACATACATGTACACGAGAGCATTTCGTGTGGTCTAAGTGACCAAAGACATCCAATAGAACCGTTCGAGGGTGTTACCCAGTCACATGGTTTCAGTAATATATGCGTTGAATAACATACACGAGAGCATTTCGTGTGGTCCGAGTGACCAAAGACATCCAATAGAACCGTTCGAGGGTGTTACCCAGTCACATGGTTTCAGTAATATATGCGTTAAATAACATAGGAAAGCATTTGATGTAGCCTTAGTAAGTGACCCACATTCATTGGTGATTTTAGTGAAAGACAAGAATGTGTCTATTCATTAATAATTTAGGTTGCTTCCTCATATTCGCTTCAATGAGTTCAATTCGCTGTTAGTTGATCTTCACACATGGGAGAAAACTGTTGTGTTCAAATTGTGGCACAATCTTTATTTTAGTTTTATTTTCCGTTGCATTATTGAAAGTTTAGGCGACAATGATTTAGGATTTACAGAGTCCATGCTTTATAACATATTCTCAACACCAACAGTTCATATATGCTTTATAACATATTCTCAACCTGTCTGAACACCCTGGGGCTTGGTTCATATTTTTAAGTAAGTTTATTCACGTTGCTTTAGATTTTTCCAATACATTAATGTTTATCTATCATAAAAAGTTTGTACATACATGTATGTACCTGACAACTTATTACCTCTAGATTTTCGTCTATCCATGGTCCTGTGTTATAGTTAATAACGTCACCATCACCTGTACCTCTCTTATATGCACAGTAATTTGCTCTATCATACTCGCATATTGTATTTAGAATTACAATAACTGCACCAGTATTGTAAAACGTTCATGTAAGGTGTAAATAAAACCGGTAAGCGCAAGATCAAAAGAATAAAAACTCGTTAAACCTTACCTTTAAAGGAATCAGTTGTTGTATTTGATATGCGAAATAAAATCTGTAGCTTCTTGGTTTGGGGGTGTGCCTTTCTTGTTTATATATGTACATAGCATTTAGGGAAAGTGATTTGATATCAGCATCTACATAATGTTTCTGCAACAGATGGAATCATATACAAGCGCCTCTGTTGTACGCTTTAGATTGATCAAATACATTTGTTATTACAACACCACTGGCTTAAGATATTTTTCACCTTTCTTTCATTTTCTCAAACGAGCATATACCCATAGGGAGACAAATAGATTTTGTTTAATTTCTAAGCTTTTTCAGACATCGCATTCTTCGAAAAATAAAACTGCAAATCACTCTCTCCTTCCAGAATTGATATCAAAAATATTTCTATTTGAATAGCACATAGTCTGACAGTACTGTATTTGCAGACAGCGACTTTTTAACTCATGCCAATTATTATTGTCTCTCCCATTATAAGAGGACATATGCATTTGGAGACGTAATGAAATACATACAATAGTCTCTTAGATGCACCACGAAATTTAGTAAATCGAAGAAAAACTACATGCGGCACAATTCTAATCTACAGAATCAAAGATCATGAAGTTTAACATTTGTTATCACACATGTAAATCTGTTAACAATACAACATAGAATTATATCTGTGATATGACAATAGTAATTAGTATGAGTATAAAATAAAACTCATACTTTTTCTTCTTGCATTAAACCAACAGTCTGTCTCATTTCTCATGCCAAAGTAATCTGTTCTATAACATTTACTCAACGCCTTTTATGTGCATATGACATGTCTTTGAATGGAGGTGTACAATTGGAACACTATCTAAGCACAGCAAGACAAATATACACGGATTGAAAATCTGTCTTCACATATTCATCAAAATCTATTATTCGGAACTACATCATCAAAAAACGTGAATTTGTTCAGAAATATTATGTTTTCAACCCATCCCTCCATTCTGCAGCAAAAAAAACATGTTGCGATGTTGATCTTAACAAGAACTGAATGTAACAAAATAGTGGGTCTCGGAACTGAAACAAGGCCATGAAAACGGACACGCCAAGGACTGGAGAAAGTCATACTCTGAGCTGAAAGGTCAGTTGCGTTCACACGGACACAGATGTATGGCCAGTTTTAATAAGTTCTCTAGTAGATCTCTGGAACCACTGACGTTGAAGCTACTTGTTGCGTGGAGAGATACAGTCACGTGATAGGTGGGCGCCCTCTTGCGTCGATGGAAGCCACGTGTATAAATGAAGGAGTACACTCGTGTTAAAATGGGGACTCAGTGATTGCACGATCCAGCGGACTAAAGGACAGGCTTGACAGACACACATCTGGTGAGCTGAGATTTTTTATTTCAAACTTTTTGTAATTTGTGATGCTGCGTGTCTGTATAGCTCTAGGAAATGCTACACTGCTGTGTATGTTGTACTTGCATACCGTGCGTTCAAACTACTTACACGTTAGCAGTTACTTAATCTTAAGTAAAATTGAAAGACTTTTATTATTTTCTGACACAAAAAATAGTGCTCGTCCTTTGTTTGAATGTGTAGGCATATTTCAGAGGTTGAATAATATCTGTTTCTTACTAAAGCTTTCTTGTGGGAGTCGACAAGGACAAATCGCGTAATCATTAAAAGTATTGTTGTAACCAAGATCGTCTTAATAAAGACATCATGCAACCTAAACTATCACACATACTGGAGTTTTCAGTGTATTTTGGATCACTACTGGAATTTATCAAAACGATCATTTACGTAGAATGGTACAGGTGTGGCGGGTATGGCGTCAGCGGGAGGGGACAGGGGGGACTTCAGCCCCCGGTCGGGAAAAAATATAGCCATTGGTCGAGTAAAATTTCGAAGTGCATTTTATTGTGTTATTTGAAAATGTGTTTATGTGTCGAGAACTTTAGACCCCTTGTCTGGGACCTCAGCCATCACGTCAGGGAATTCCTGGCGCCACCTCTGATCTGTGGAGTCCCTAGCCGCCCTCAATTAAATATGTTAGGGTAGGATCTATTTTATACATGGTTACGTACGTTGAAATAAATTAACATGAGTCGTCGTGAACAAGGAATCATAAGATTAATCTTGAATTAATGGACGTTTTCCGTGGGAACATGAAGTCAAACACGCCTGTGGTCATCTGGGAAACAACCAAAACCAACGTTTATATTGTCGGTGGAGGAATAATATCAGTTCTTAAAGAACTCTCTTGTCCACGATCTTGAGGTTGTAAGTTTATCGTGTGAATGAGTATCTATAATATGTCGGTGAAACTTTTGTTTGCTTACTTTGTTGAACACTTAACCCACATGTTGCATGCTTTGCTAGATTAAGACACGATATTATTTTTAATACTTTCATTTTTTTTATTTCCCATATTAGATGTATAAAAAGGAATTTTAAAAATAGTATATCCTGTCAAAATCAGAGCGTTAAATAAATCAATAACATGGAGTTTCTAATGGACTGACAGCCTTTTTTGTAATTAACAACGTCTTAATCTCATTATACATATAGAAGCCCTCAAGACAATGTACGGATCTATACCTACACGTTACTCATAGTAAACCAAGAAGTTGTAAATCCACAAACTAGTTAATTCTTAGTTACTATTGACTTGAAAGCAAATCCTTAATCATTAACCTCTAAACAATGTCCATCAAAGAGACAATCATTTAATAAGTTCATTGCGAAACCCAATCGATCAGAAAGAACTACGCTAATGATCATTTGAACCGCGTACTCTTGTTCTTGCCAATCACCAATACCTTTGTTTAAAATATAGCTATTATTTGGACAGTAAGGTGAGGGTTATGATTAGACCATAGCCTCGAGGAAGGTTGTCGTTAACAAGTTCAAACAGACTTAACCACGAGTGAAAAAATAACGAATTCACAGACATTTCAGCTAATCTAACTCTTAGAAAAGCCGAGTTTTTTTAATTATCATTTCCTTGTCGATATGACTAATTTACATCCAGTGATATTTTAAGGTTGACTTACCCGAAGGCTTCTTCCCAAGAGCTTTTCCCGCTTATTTTAGTCGTTTCCATTTTTGACATCATCGTATCTGGCGTTACTGACACACAACGCCTTCGCGATGCCCTATATAAGTTTTCTCGTGTCTTACGTGAATCTATGTTGAGCGATCTAAAAAGACAAGTTTCTTTATTACAAGTAGAACTGCCCATTACTGATTGTGACGGATAGGACGTCACCACGTGCTCTTTGGTGACCAAGTACGAAGAAGGTGTTTCTTAACGCACATTGTTTTCACAATATGCATTGGACTATTTCCTCCTTTTACTTGAAATGGACGTCAACTTTAACATTGTATAAACGATTATTTCGTATAATTTAAAGTTTTTAATTTAAGTCCAACAACACTCTGTAAGAATATATAATATCCTGGTGGAGTCTGTTTATTTAGAGGAATGTATTTGTCAAATAATATCACTGATAAAGTTTCGAATGGAAACTGCTATTATTAGCTTTTAAAACGAAAGTAGAACGTAACGCGTAAATATATGCGTATTCATGCATGTAGTAACATATCGGGTGATCATAAACATCTGTCTAAAGTTCTTGTCAATGCATACCACTCCTGAAAGAGACCGAATAATCTATAACCCTCTCAAGTCCAAGAGATCATTGACCACTGCACTATTTAGATGATCAGTAGTTCAGATTTGTAAAGGTCAAATAAAACTTCGACAATTGAGCCGCCTGAAGTTTCATAGCCAAAGCCTCGGCCAGACGATTAAAATTTTATTTCACGAAGCCGACTTTGTCAAAGCGAATTTGATCAATCGGCGGCGACCCTCAACTTGCTAAATTGCGGTCCCTGATGTCTTACGTAATAAATAATAAATGTGCATAACTACACATGATCAGCTTTTATTGGATCAACATATCGAATACAAAACTGCATCTTCTCATTATTTTCGTCTCTTACTATAAGTTATCTATTTTATATTATTTTAATTAACGTAAGAGTAAGATGTTTTGTGCATATTTCGGTCGCGCATTTAAATTTAATAAAGTATATACATATTTATTTTGAGTGTGCAGTTTGAAATTAGAAAAGGTTGAATCACACTACTAGTCTGGACGATACACTGCAAAGTTTTACTTTGTTAAACTACTTTGATGGAACAGATCGCCTTTGATGGAACAGATCGCCGTCTGTTTGAAATCATGTGACCGGGTCTGTCCAATCAACACGCAGTGAATGGGAACTCTGTTACATCACAAGTTTCATGAAAAATGGCGACGCTAGACAATACCGACATCTTCGTTTCGATTCCATCCCGAGGTCAAGCAGCAATTGAGGACGCGACGAATGAGCAAATGTCAAACATTGGCGGATAAAATGGCAAATATTACATTTACGATGTCGTTTCTCACTTATCCTGTAATATGATTAGACTCAAGAGTTAAGCTTGATCTTTGCCACTGTGTTTATGAAATGCGTGTAACAGTCATTTGTCGAGCATCGCCAATTCTTATTTTAGAGCGCAATCCTCCAGTGATTGACCTGAAACATTAGTACACTGAATTTGTCAAGATGGGCGATTCAAGATATCTTTTGAATCGACGTTACTTTTTGTTCGCTTGATGAACTGTCTGTACATAGACGCCCTGACGTCGTGGGAAGTCGTGTTCAGCATCATAACGTTTGATTTTTCAGTTCTTGTTACTCGCCTCAGATATAATGTAAAGTTTTTACGATGACTAATCAGGATACGTCAGAAAACAGGGTCGCAGACAGATTGATCTGGATCCGGTTCTGTGAGTACCTTCTCTTCTCTTCAAAATGTGTAATTCGGGAAACAAGTTAACTTTCGAGAGACGAGTTGGTAACGATTTTAACAACGTGATGTGCGAATGTGATGCTCAAAGACTAAACATTATTGTGAAGTATTTAAAGTGATTTGATACCCAACAATGTTCGACAAATCGAATTTCTGTGGAGTTGGTTGACTTAAATACACTTTGTACAAGCCAGACAACGAGAGAGGTGGTGTTTAGCATTCTACTTGACAACATATTTTAGGAATGATTTGATGAACATATAACGAGAAAAATCTTAACGACCTACTTAAAAACTTCAAAAGAGGCTGTTCCCATATGTGCATGCTATGACCATTTTGAATATGTGGGTGTTGCTTTTAATTATCAGGAAGGATATTTGGACCAATAAAATGTTGTGTATCTCTGCCAGTCAAGTCTTAGGGGCATCAGTTATGCAACACAGTTCTCTCAAGGATAACGAACGGAACTTAATTAATTAACTACATGTTTAATCGACAAAGGAAGATGCTCGGTTTCTTAAAGCTACACCAATATGACAGACATAACTTTTTCTCTTTTTTTTTGGGGGGGGGAGGTGAACTTACTTCAAACGTCAAAATCAATTAAGTATAGTATCAATTGAAATGTTGTAACATGTCATACATACAAGAACTGTCATTTAGCATGATACGCCATATTGTTCATTAACACACATTCTGCTAAATTTTGTATGGAAAAAATGTGGTGTCACTGCTTATTTTAATTTTATACTTTTGACTTTGTTTGCGTTGTGCATATAGCAACTTACACGTGTATTGTTACAATTAAACCTACAAATCATAATGGCGTGCTGCTTTTTCATATATATCATCACTTGAAGTGTTTCATATCCCTAAATACACAAATATTGACACATAACAACTATGTTTGTCTATTTCTCCACTATGAGAGATGGTTGTGCTGTAGTTCTATGAGGACTGGACAGTAGGTTTCTCTTAATCCGCTTTCCTTGTACTGAGTGTAATTAGATCCGGACTTAAAACGCGAGCAGCATCATTGTGCTAACTTACCAACACTACTTATGGTCATAAATCACCTTTACCCTCTGAGATTGACTGGGCTACCCTCAGCAGGGTGTCCCATGGATCGATGCTTTCTGTACAATTAGCTTCTGACGTGACACAAAACACGAACATGGTGCTTGCTTACCAATACTACTTAAGCTTATGGTCATAAATCACCCTTACCCTCTGAGATTGACTGGGCTACCCTCAGCAGGGTGTCACATAGACTTTTGTCAAGACTCTAAGGCTGTGTAAAGTTTCCTAAATTTATATATGTAATATCCGAAGCAAATGTTTATTTCTTGGACTATATTGCCTTTCCTAGCTCTGGCTAAGCAGAGATGGCTATGGTAGAGTGAAATGTTGAGTTTTCTATGCCTCAGGGTCTTGACAAAAGTCTAGTCGAAATGATGCAAGGCTGCCCCTAGAACTCATAACACTGATCTCGCGTGAATTGGTTTATACTAGCTGTGCGTGCGTGTGCGCGTGAGTCACGTGTATATAATATGCACAAACAAGGTATGCTCTAGTTGTAGTCACCTGCCAGCTGCTTTATCCGTGGTTATTTTTGTATTACTTTGAATCAGATTCTGTCAATGTTTAGATGACTGATAATTAGACACTAGGTCCGAGTTTCCTGTATGTAAATTACGACCCGAATTACCTTTTGAACGGATCGGATCGTCAGAGAGGCAGTGCTTATGAACTTGGATAGTTGCCGAACCCACATAGTTTCGGTCGAGGGTAGCCGACAGAATGGCCCCGTTACAGGCAACAGACGCATTAAACGTCTCTATTTCTGTTACAGATCTCTTCAGAGATAATTTTGTAGTCCTATCCATACCTTAAATTGTTGCGACAGCCCCATAACAACGCTCTACTTGGCGTGGAAATCGAAATGTGTATTCTGCGACGGTCATTAAGACAATTTAAGAGGTCAGTCAAGTAGTGCCCACATCTCGTCTTATGTCCGTGAAGCACTTGGCTCTCTCATGACATGGAGAGGATGAGAGATCGGCAACTGCCAGATTCCATACACAAACTATATCGATAAAATTAATCTGTTTTGGAACCTTTCTTCTCTCGGAGCCATTCTTGAACGTTTCCTAGCATTGTAACCAGTGGCAGACTAACTACCGCCCGGCCTCTATAGGCTGAGCACCAGAGCCACCGAGCCTCTAGACTATATCCTGACCTTGCTCTCAGTCCCGGTCTTCTTTGGACAAGTTTGAAACACCACATGCAAAGCTTGTGAAATATCATCCACAATACACTCAGCTAAACCATATGTTCTGCTTCCATCAGTTCCAGCGCCCCCCTCCCCCGGTTCAAGCGTACCTAATGGTTAACCTGTCACTGATTGTAACTGGAAAAGCGTAACAACCAAACTATCGTAGTACCATCTCATACTTCAAACTTCCCCATGACCAAATTAACAGCTGCTTCCTCTCAACATATAACAAATATTTGGATTCACTGAACAATTACAGCGACACCAGCTGTGAGCAACCCTGTTCAATAATACCTCAGGTAACAGTACCATGTTTCACTTCTGACATAGAAAGCCATCATCTGCACCTTTTTATACCTCGCTGAATATTACCAGAAGTTTGAACTAGGACAAACATCCAATCAAAACAGTGAGTGATCATCTACACTCTAATGAAATCTCACTTTTTGGGATGTTCTTTGGATCCCATAATACATTACATAAAGTTCCAATTTCATGTGATCCCTTTTTCCTGAGTTATGATCACATTTATCCCAAGCACTTGTTCCAAGTTTACCACCCTGGTCATCCTCGAAATCCAGGCTATAAGCTGGAGCCATCCGTCACATACCCTGGACCCACTCCTATTCAAGACGATCGTTTTGCGAGAATGGAAAGTCCCAAAAT
>JAUELE010227224.1:0-21298 GCA_031471655.1 Diodora aspera | reverse complement strand
GAATGGTTATGGTATCTGACTCGCTTTCGCTCGTCAGATACCAAAACCATTCACTCGTTTCAATAAAAATGGTATCACGCGGGAGCTCGTTTAGTATTCTATATATCGCACCGACCCACAAAAACAGATGCATTTTTTTAAAGAACAAAAATACGCGCATGAATATTCAAGCGAAGTGTCCACGGCTGGTCGGACAATTTGCCACCAGAGGTCGCTAGCAACTAAACATCGGTGTCCGATGTTTGCCGAACGTGAGATTGCTCGTCGGACTCGACGTTATGCCATGAATCCATTATCGGAGAAATAATATATACATAACGTAACCCAGAGAACAGTAAATCTGTGCTTTTCTACCGTGGCGTGATAGCCATTCGTCAAAACAACGAGTAATCAACATCGTTGTCATAGCAACACACGTTTTGCACGTGCAGAGTTTTAAAATACTTCAGCAGATTTTCGAACCAGTTGGGATATGTAAATCTTAAAGTTGTATGTGTTCTCTAGCGGGTAAAATGTTTGGGGCATTTTGTGTTAAATAAATAACATATTTTTATTATACTGTAGAGTAGATATTATAAAAGTTAATAATAAATAACCTCGTAACCCCTTCATCTTGGTAGATTGAAAAGGATTCAGTTTGCATTTTTAAATAGACTCCTTACAGTTCCAATACAAAGCGATTCAAAGCAGCCCGAGTAAAACATCACTCGTCGCTGCACGGAGATTACTAGATAGCTGGATGAAAGTTGTGACACATCATAGGTTATGCCGAATGCAGACCGGATGTTTTGAAACTCTTTCATACGATCGAGAAAATTGTTGAGAGCATCGGTAAATATTTTACGTTGTTGCAGATTTTCATCATCACTTGTTGCGTGCATGGCAGGCTGTTCACAATATATATATGTACATTATTCACAATAACCGATATGAAGTGGAACGAAGCGATGTACACAACAAGATTGCTTAGACAGTTTGCGAACGCTTTAAAGGAATATTTCACATTGATGGAATTATTTTATTTGTATTAGAGAGTAGGAAAGAGCATTAAACATGCTATATGTTTTATGCATCATTCGTGGTATGTACATATATTTATGTATATTTATCGATCCCAAAGTTATTTTGCTAAGAGAACACAATGAATTGACCACGTATCCAACTTTAATATCTGGTCAATGCTATGACAAAGACGCACTTAAAGTTTTTCTAGAAAGATTCTCTGATTGGATTATTAAATAATATTGTGTTGAATACACACACGTGTAAGATCAAACATAATGAACCAATACATTTAAGATTTTCCTTTTAATGATTTTGATTGTAACTCGTTTAATACTCAACTAATTACAAAAACAGGATCTGACATGCGATGCTTAACCGATATATAAACACGCTTCTCCGATAAATTGAGTCTCTTCTACCTGCCAGTTCGTTTGACTTGAAGTCGTAAACTAACACGTTTCGGTGTAAAACACATTCAGAAAACTTAAACGACACAGCGGACTGCCCGTTGCCATGGTTACCGAAAGGACCGGAACGGAAGGGTGCATTCTAAATTTCCGATTTCTCAAGTTACGATCTCGACCGGAGTTTGCTTAAACGAATCACAGACTTCGGTAATTGACGCAGTTTCTGAGAGAGGACGCTTTTCACGTAACCCGGGAGAATGGCTTCGACAAGTTGTTTGGAGAGAGAGATTTGAGAATTACTATCGCTCCTGCCAAGTGTAGCGGGACTCGCCACCGGATGTGCGTGCGTGAATGGGTCGGGGTCGCATCGATTTGGGCGCTGTGCGGAGTAAGCCGAGACTTTGCCTACCAAAACACAGATGCAGAAAAGTCTGGCTGGATAAATAATTGAAGCGTGCTGTGCAAGTCACGCCCTTCCTTGACAAAGATTCTCGTGGCTGGAATTAAATCAGTCACGTGATCACCATTGTACCATCAAATTAACTACGGGCCCGTAATTTCCACGCAGCGCTTCCAGTGTAATTGATTATTCTTTATTTGTACTAATCGACCAACTTAGTATCAGTTAATACGACAGTACAATGTACGAGTTATACTCAGGATAGAGCCAGGTGTTGGGAGCTTGTTTAATAACAGCTTTATTATACGTTAAATTGAAACAGGAAAAGGTTTAGGAAAACAGACATTATTTGAAATCAATCGAAACGAGTCACTATCAGTTCAAAGAATACAAGATAGTTAAGAAATGAAAGGAAATTTCATGTTGTATAGATATGCCAAACAATAAAATAAAGATCTAGTTCTATCTGTGTGAAATAAATAATATAAGCTGTAAATACTCGATAATAAATCCAATGTAAAGGTGTATGCTTAAAATAAATAACTCCTTATTCCATTAGTCCTAGCAGATGCAGATGAGGTTATGTTCTATTCTAATATAGCCAGCCTCGTTCCGAACCTTTCCCTGTGGGTTTGCCAAAGAATGTTCCGTCGATTTCCGAATGCTGTCCGAAAATGAGCTGAATGCATTTATTTGCAAGTGTAACGTTTCTGAAGGCTTACACATATTTTCAAGATTTTGTTGAAAAGTTCGGAATGCATTATTTCTATTTTATGACTTGGGGGTCCCAGAATAAATGAGGCTATTCAAAGGCTAAAAAACCGCAAAACATGCTATGTCTTTTGTGTATTATTTATGGTATGTACATAATTTTTAGTTTTTTGAAACGATAACACTGTGTTTGACCACGTGTCCAATTTGAATGGTCTACAAGGAGCATTATTTCATGTATAAATGAATGTTCAAAAATCACATTACTGACGTTCATGGTTGTCACAAACGTTTGACTGATTGGACAAGAAATATTTCGAATTATCTAAAAAGTCAAAATGAAATCTTATGTAGCGTTAAGCATCGCCATATGCAAGTTGGGAAATTTACCATTCAGATGGCCTGTATCCGATATTCTCTTTAAAACGCATGGTGAAACATCACTTAATCGCTAGATGACGATTTAAAAGGAGATTCTCTCACGATTTTTACTCGTTTAGTTCGTGTCGACTGTGATGGCGGCTGTAGTCTATATGTTCCATATGTGCATCGTTGCCGGGCCACACTGACACAATTTTCCTTCACGACGAAGCTGTTTCTCTGCAGGTTTAATCAAGAACCAAAGAATATACGAATTCATACAAATAGGTTTTATTTTACCATGATAGTAGGCCTACGACACGGTTTCGTGTTTAAACTATCGTCTATTAAAGTCAAAGAGTCTCGAATTTCAAGAGCTAAAGTAAGGACCCTGCAGTAATGTTCACACGGAATAAATATATAATGATGAAAATACCTATGTAGTTAAGTAGTATATGCATGTATTATATATAGGGTCCTTGAGTTGCGTTGATATTTTACGTTACATGACAATCTTTCAGCCATAGGGAAACGTGATTTGAATTGCAAACCAGAGAATACGGTTTGGAAAGAAAAGTGACAGCAGACGTGACGCCAATTTAGACGCCTTGTACGACACGCATTCGATACTCGGGCCTTATTTCTAAATGATGTCATACCCTTCTCTGGAAGCTCCCCGGGGCGTATGCATCTCTTTAATGTGGAACGTTTGCATAACACTGTATACATTTACTGCCGGGCAAAGAAACGACACCAAGATTTTGAGAGGCTACTGAAAAATTCACAATTACGTTGGATATGCAAGAGATATCCTTTCGAGATTAGGAAGTTTTATCAGCGACTTGATGCCAATCAAATTACACTCGTTAGAATCCAAGCATCCTTTTGATCACTATGACAAAAAGACGTGAGGAAAAATAACTGAAATCATTTGGTATCGTTTCTTTTGCCCGGCAGTGTAGTTTACATGTACATATATACAATCCAGGATTTGGTTTATTATTGTAACGTGTTCTCACGCACACACGCAGCAGCACGCACAAAGACTGACAACTATATTAATGTCTAACCCATTGTCCACAAACAGATGATCGTTATCAATGTCTGAATGATCAATGAGTTTAAATCGAAGCAAGGTGAACTCGAGTGCGGAGTGAATAATTTATTTGCACGCTCCAAGCAGATAAAACATTTTTGCAGAACTCTTAAACACTTTGAATGAATAAATTCTTTTGAATCCGACGTCTTTTGGTAAATAACATCCCCTAATCATTGCCTCGTAGCGCATAAAGTGTGCACGGCATAACCGTAAAACTCTATCGGCAATCGTAAACGCGTATCGATTATAGCTTTCAGCTCCGCTTTCAGTAGATGTTTGGTTACGTAAACTGAGAGACAAAGATGGTCCTAATAGTCCTGCTGATAAAACACAATCTTTTCACGTATTATCAGGATTCTCCACAAAGGTTTATATTTGTATCTGACATCAGCACTGTATTGTGAGATATATATTATGTTTTGGATTAAATTTGGTTTTTGTCCTTGTTTTGTAGGATGGCCTATAAAATCGTGCTCGGGCTATTTACACCACCAATATGTATCGATTAGCGAAATGCAAGTTGTAAATTGCTTTATTGATTTCCACATAGAATTATCACACACTTTGTCGTTATTGATGTTTTCTGCGGGGATGCACGAAATTGGGTGATCATTAAGGATGAACCTACCGTCGACGTCGTGGTCTTGTTTCATGCTGAGGCAGTTCGAACCCAAGGAGTGACTAGGAGTAGTTGACATGACAGAATGCCGACGTGTGAAGTCTGCTTTTAAATATTTACAATGGGTCCAAATGGAAGGACTGATCAGATCATTAACCAATCTCAGGTATTATAGCTAATTTTATATTCAGACAGAAGCATAGTTTATAAAAAAAACATTGAAGACCAAAGTTTATACTTCCAGACATCGGTAGGCCTATTTGTTGTATAATAGTCCCTTCTTTACACCTTTGCCGTAACATTCCTATGAGTTTCCTTTATAACATACATGTACACAGACTTAAACGGAAAGTAGAATTTGCTGCTACACTGTTTCAGTGTTTCTTAAACCTGTGTAGCCCGCGATCCTGAACACAGAATAGATTTTAGCTCACCGACTTTCAAGACGAAGACATAATCCTCCTCTCCCTGCCCGGCACGGGTCTGAACTAAAGGTTCAGACATGCAATATTATAATGCTTAAACTCGGATGAACCTTCATCATGAATTGCAACCTATTTTGCAGCTAAAGGTTCAGACATGCAATAGTATGAGGCTTAAAATCGGACGAACCTTCATCATGAACTGCAACCTATTTTGCAGTTGAAAGTTTACTTGTTTTTGTCAGTGAGATATACCATTACTCTATTTTCTTTATTCCCACTGCACTGTTTAATACTCCCCCTGCGAAAGAATAGAGAATACGTACCGTGGAATATATCATAAGATTGCCTCTTCCTCCGCCTAAGCAATTTTCGTTTGCTTCTATACTTTTTGTCGGTTTGTGTCAAGGCTCGAGTAATAACTAATTTTCTTCAACTCGTAATTAAGAACTAGCAGATAACTTATCAGGAGTCTCGAAGATAAATTTAGTATCGTTAGCACAGTTTATTCCTGGTTAGATTCATATCTTCCATGTCGATCTAAGTCTGTGTACACCGATGGTTCATATTCTCAACCGGTTCAACCCAAATGTGGTGTCCCATGAGACTCTGGGACCTTTACTGTTCACGTGATATGACAAATATCTGGCCTGTATCATAGAGAAACATGATCTGCAACGTCATCCATATGTAGATGAAATTCAACTTCACGATGCTTTTATACCTAACCCAGCTGGTGATAATGTAGAATGCATGGGAAAATGTTGTGAAGATGTGAAACATTGGATGTGCAGCAACAAGACTAAGGAGGATAAGACTGATTGGACATGTGTCTTCTGATTGGATCACAAACTAGCAGATTAGAATCTGACATTTAATATTATAGTTTCTCTATTCATGTATCCGAGAACGTGAAAGATCTTGGCATCTTACCCAACTCTTATTGTCTCTCGACCACCATATAAGTAATTTGATCAGGTCCTGAACCATTTTGGGGGAATGTTGGAAATATTCGCAATTATGTAACTACGGACTCTGTGGCCAAAATTACACCGTCACTTGTAATGAGTGGACTTACTGTAATAGCCTTCTTGCAAAAGCTACAACATCTCATGCAGTTGTACAGTTGTACTCCAGCGCATTCAAAACACGTCTGCACGAATAGTTCTTCACTGGCTTCCGATACAGTCTAGGATCACATGTAAACTCTTGTATCAGTCTCGGAATCAGGTAATTGCGATCGCGCAATAAGATTCTCATTATAGTCCCATACACGAGCCAGATCGCACGTTACGATCAGAGATGGGTTTTTTTCATACTCGGCTACAGTTGCCTGGAACAAACGAATTCAAAACAACTCAAAACTGTTAGAACTGTTTTTACCATTTAACTCTGAATACTCGTACCCTTCTTTACCTTTTCTGTTGCACATGTGCGCTTGGAGCATGCATTGTACATGTAATCGCGCGCATTATAAATGGATTATTTATATTAATTATTATTATTAACTTCACGCAGGTATAAACTTCAGTATGACCCATGTTGTCGTTGGTTGTTTGGCCTGAAGATTTTCATTTCTTTATATTTACATACTGATAAATGTACTCCGTTGTGCAGTGTTCTCCAGTCTAGCATTGCCAACTATTTATTATTATTGTCTTAATTCATGTACAAATGTGCGCATGCGTGCGCTTTGGCACTGGTAGCGAATATTTTCCAGTTGACTACGGAAGGAGAACTTCGTCTGCGACAGACCTGCTGGAATATATAACTCCAATGGCAATGGTTGATCAAGAGCATGCAGAAACGATGTCAGCAGGTTGTCATGACCAGTGGTGATCACACTGTCCACTGATATATATGCCAGTGGATCTGTCCAATTTATGTGTATAATAAGTATAATTGTGGTCCTAATGATAAAGGTTATTCGGTACACGTTCAGTGATCCTTTATTTTTCCTCTTCAGTATACATCCTGGGATACATGTCACGGACTTCCCGCCATTTGGGATGACACATCGAGCGCCTGTTAAGTGGCAACCGATATATCAATGTGCTCAAACGTGCCAGCTGGTAAAACCCTTGTAAACTCCCGACTGGGTAACAGAGTAACCACATACATGTATGCAAAGGGGTTCCCTGCTCGAGAGAACAAAGCGCTGCATGCAACACAGGTGCCGAGGAATCGTGTTTTTCCCCAACAACTATCAAGCTTCTGTTGGCATTTCGGGGGCAAGACTTGACGACCAAATCTCCGCGCTTAGATCGATAAGATTTATGTCAGAATAAAATCATCGGTGCTTATTTCCTCAGCTTAGCAATAACGTGGCTCGTCTTGCAAAGCGTTTCATGTGCCGAGCGATAATTGATAGGAATTCAGCATGGCTTTTTGAAGTGTTCTAAAAGAGTAAATTGCGATTTCCGTTAATATGACCGAGAATCGTTGATGGCCCGCACACTGCAACAATACCATTAGTAACTGAAGTCAGAGCGGCCTCGAGCGATAATTGTGCAAAATCCATTTAGCTCAAATGGTGCATTTACATTGTACGTACGTTAACGGTTTTCGGACGTCTTCGCGGGATTTCACGGCAGACGTTTCAGCATTTGTGAAGCTTAAATTGGAATTTATATGCGACTTTGAAAGCGGAACATCTTTGGTTTAATTTGCAAATCGTAAGAAGAAGTATCCTGACTTTAGCAGTAAAAACATTCTTGTATTTTGAAGAATACTTATAAGTGTTCCAGAATTAATGTATTCCACACTTAAAATACATTTTATCAGAACAGGCGCTTTCTTTGGTTTCCTAAGAGGAACAGAGACACAGTTCCTTTAGATGTACCAGTCACAAGGAAATTGGAAAATTTACAGGAATGCTTAGAGAGTGATAATTATTTGGACTCTTGGTCCTGGTGTCGCTTGAAACTAAAATTAAACTCAACTTCAATTTATTTTTGTAAAATTCTCAAACTGCTTACCCAGCGAATGGGAGGCAATCACTCATGTCTTTACGGGGGAAGTTATTTTGTTTCCATTTCGCTAAAAGGTGTTATTAAGTTCAGCGCTCATTTTGATTTATGGGTTTGTTGACAGACTTCGAGTTGTTCCATGCATAAAATACAGGCTTAAATTAAACTAACCAGAACAGTCTGTTAAACGACGCATTTAACAATCGAACGCAAACATTTGATTTAATTGAATTTAGCAACTAGAATCAAACAATTAACTTAACAACTATGGTAATTAATATTTTTGAATATCACGCCCACTTGTCAACTTGTTATCGGTGCACGTCGGCGATTTTGCGCGTTTCTATTTTTTGTTCCGTTTGAATTAGATCCGATTTTAATCAATCAAAGTCTTTGGGCCCAAAATTAGTTGAAGACACTACATATCTTCCATCTACATTAAGAAGGTGAAATCCATGTGTGCATTACTTTCGGTAAGGCTTTGCGATTGCGCAACAGGAATGCGCACCCTACGGACGTCATCGGAATGATTCAAAGCCTTCCCGAAGGTGATTAATGTGTATTTATAGGTTAAATAAAAGTATCCAAATGCAACACCATCGCCCAAGGGATTGCCATTGCACATTAAGAAGGAACCAAATTCTCTGTAATCGGGCTTTAGCTCAATGTATATATTTAGGTACATACCGAAAAGAGCTGTAAGGCGAACATACCAGTTAATTAGAATGACGTGGTAGTCAGGCAAAACGCGAACCTAATGTCCGTTGCTAGGCGACAACACTTCCCTTCAAGATTTGAGCGTTGTTTTGTCTATCGAGAGGTCGCGTTCGGCTATCTATCGGCACGACTCGTCGCTTTACGTGACAATTAATCTTATTTGGCTACGACCTATTTAAACTCGATGAGGCATCCATGTAGAGCTGTTCTTTGTCCTGGGGTTGTCTGACAAAATCGCTAGTTCGTAAATTGAAGCGGACATACATATGAAAAATAAGTTGTAATGTTAAAATTACCGAGGCATGATGCTTGATAGGTCGAAGATATATATCATTAAAAAGCTAAATATAAAAATAAAATAAAAATATGGGAAAATTACATTTGACCTTCACATTATATATGCTATTGACAAGCTTGACACTCGTTCATTTCAGATTGACCATCAATTCTTTCCAATTAGCGTGCCGTCTGTAGTATTCTCGTGGCGGTCAGTGGACCATGAAACAGAAAAACCAGATGCAACCGGATTTGTTTTTGTTTAGCGTTGTTTATATTTACAGCGAATTCTCTGGACGACAGTGAACATGTCGATTTATAGTTTTGACGTTGGAGTCAACAGTTCAGAAGAACGGTTAATCTTGCTTCGTAAAACCGGAAGTCTAGAAGCACTGTTAACCCGGAAGTACAATCCCCCCAAAAACATTGGTTTGTTCCGTCATGGCGATTCCGTCAAGCGCAAACAAAAACGTTTGACGGGATGGGATGTTAAATATTCAAAGCGTCAGAATCTTCGTTGCGAAACTCGATACTACTGATTTGTCGACGGGAGATTTATAAGCATGTCGTCAGATTGTCATGGCCGCGCAACGGCATGGTTTTATTCGTGGCCTGTTGGTATAACATAAAGGTTTCGTGAAAAAAGTTACACAGCATTTTAGTCAATTATACTTGACACTACAAACGAAAAAATATCATGCTGTATGTGAGAACTTAGAGTTTTGTCATGTCCCTAAGTCGACTTAGACAGGCTAATTAAAGGGATATCAGTAGGAAACAGGCTATTACAGATTGAACACGATCACAGGAATTTGAAAGTCTATAGTGAGTACTTAATGATATATTTTCTTTGAGAATACTAGTACATCAGCGTTTCGTCAGTGTGTACGTTTTATAGACATCATTGTTTCACACGAAAAACACAATGGAAGACCATGCATGGTGACAGCTGATCTTAAAATACGAGGCCTACGCATGATCGTCTCCTTAACATCCGGTTAGGCCATCATCAGCATTGGTAATGGAGTAATGGATGTATTAGCATTATGAATACAGGAAATGTCACTATTCTGAGCAGAAGCCGCTTGTTTCAGTCACCATCGACGAATGCAGACATCGTTGTGATTTCCGTCTTCAGACATGTACTGATCGCTCTGTCAAGACTTGCATCTATGGGCAAATGATATAATTCACAAGACCATGGAAGTATACTTGTCTTCGTTACATCGTATTTATTTCTGTTTTCTCGTCTTTCGTCGCCAGCTGAAAAGGCTGGTATAATTCGGTTTTATGTTGACTATAATCTCGAAAATACAGGATTTCTGTTTTGTATAAGAACGTATACATTCAATGAATTTAACCTTGTGTTTCTCTTGCCGAATTTGCTGACACTTTGCCAGACACCAATTTGTGATCGGACGAACAGCCAAGTGAAAGGACGGACAGGAAGCTGGACGAGGGAGTGACCTTAATCCCGTATCTTTTACGGAAAATATATCAATGCAGTGACAAAAAGAAGACAAGTTACGCTCTTTTCGAACAGTTAGCTAAAATTACACTATCAAACCTGTCTTCCTTTAACTTTACATATGCATAGAATTTATCAGCCCTGTAGTTGCCTTTTCACGTAGGCCTATTGGTGGCATCAGAGATCTTAATCTGGAATATTTATAAAGTTTTATAATGTTTGCAATAAGAATCGGAAACGATATTTTTATGTTAGACTCAAAATTAGTCATAAATATTTACGTTTGTATGTTCCTTCAAATTTCAGACGTATCTATAAAGCTTACATGGCCGATGAGTGGAACGACTTGTGTAACAGAACATAAAAGACCGGTACCTCCGTTAAATATAAATAAATAAAAACCTAAAATCAAGTATCATGACCACGTACGTGCTATGTTTACAGGCGAAAAGTCGGGGTCACGTGTCACGCACTTTGCACACGCACGTTTGTCGAGTTCCTCAGTACAGCGATTACTTGCGAGCTTAAACAGGATATCTATAAGCTATCATCGACGAAAATAAATCCGGTATTCGTCGAGCGCTATAACATCTACACGCAGTTGCTATATCCTGTTGTTATCAGCGCCATGTTGGGGGATATTCTAAACAGCGTAAAAGTTACACCGCGTGCCATAACAAACAGGTCTTTATCTTCAACATGGCGTCCTGCAACGAGGTCAGAGGTTGCGTTTCCTTGCTTTGTTATCGCCTGATTCTGGTCTGAATAGAAATAAACACGTCCTTCAGCTTCAAACCGATCGTTCCTTATCGTTTACAGAACGTGACGGCACAAGCTTATGGTGCATACAATTTCAAGAGAGAACACGAAGCGAACGTTTTTAAACAGTTGACTTTAATGATTTTTTCTACTTGTCGTGGATATCATTGCTTCTCATCTTGTTGTTGCATAGTATTCATTTCATTTAAATGGTGAACGGAAATCTGTCAGTTTAAATTTTCCGGTCGTTTCTATTTTGATTCTGCATGAAATCTGCCCTCTTAATATTTGACGGGAATGTTGATAAAATTTGGGATTAATGTGCCACTACTGTCTTTGCTTTCCTGGGACTTGCTCATTTCAATGGCAAAAACTGATTTCAGCCACCTGCAAAGAATGTTTTAATGACAAGCAACAAAACCAAATATACAGCAAGGTTTGAACCTAGGGTTTCCTAGCCTGGGATATATTTCGTCAACCCAGTGAGTAAATTTGATGATTCTGGATTTGTACTGGATTTGTACTGGATTTATATCATCATCAGTTTTCCGTAAATATTTGAAACGACATATTGTTATGTGATATTATTATTGTTATTTGAACATAAAAACAATATTCTTAAATTTTCTCGGTTGCTTCAGCTTCTATAGGAGTAAAACTCAAATTACTGACCAAAATATGGTAAAGGTAAATAACTTTTGAAACATTGCCAAGCGGAAACGGTACGAAAAGAGTTCGGAACCCCCTTTTAACCAGTGAATTAGATATTTAGTAATTAACAGACTTGCTTTCTGAAAACTGACTAAACGACTGGGGTTTACCTATCGCGCGTTTTAGAATGCACCACTAGGTCGTAACTTGGTATCATAAACTGAACATATTGTCAGACTTTACACACTGAACTGGATGTTTTTGAATGCAGAGATGTGATTTGTCTGTAGACTGCAAACAGATTAAAGGTCTGGATCGACCCGACAACTCCCTGATTGTACAGCAAGTTTGACGTCATACCGGCAGGCAAACATTGATTGAAGACAGATTCACTTTGCAGACAAAGCATTCGTCAAGATCCTAAGTCACGCTACACAACGTTGACCAGCATCCACCTCATTATGTCTCATTGATACTGACAAATGTAACATACAGTCGGAACTAGTACGGCCTCTAATCACTTTTGAATGCTGAAACTGAAAGTGAGCATGACACTTTTGGCAGATAAAAATCAATCTTTTCAGATTTATTTCATCGAAGATCTGCTATATATAGCGTAGCTATTTTTGAACGTGGCATATCCTCCCAATCAGAATATATATCGGGTTATATATCTACAGCGTTTGTCTACGGCGGAAAAGGCCGAGCCTTGGCAGACTGGAGGGAAATCCAGACGGCCGTTACATTCAAGCCTCGCGTCTAGACTCGTTAACTGGGTCACAAATACGGGTCGTATGGAAAAGAAATAATACCACTGAAATGTTTGTAGGGTTTATTTCTTGATTATATGACTCACATTTATAACGGTATATTCTTTGTGGATGTCCGCTAAACGACAGGTCGTGTACTTTGCTCATGTGAAGCATTGAGTATGACACTTATATCGTCTCAAGAATGAACTGAGCTCTAACTGGGGCCACTAAAAGAAATGTTCTTCTTGAGGGAATAATTCATTTATATTCTCCTATATATGCTCCCACGTTGTTTGCAGGTTATTAAAATTGTACAACTGGGTCTTTATACTGGTGTAATAATATTCCGCAATTAAATTTGAGAAGACAAGCAATTGACACTTAAAGAGTTATATAGAAAAAGAACATAACCTTATAACACTCCCTGTGAGTCATCGGGATTTGCTATACAGACCACGGATGTATCTTGCGGTTCATCAGAAACAATCATTCAAGAGCATTTACATGTCAAAAATATTATCCGGCACAAAATGTTTATAACAGAAATGACATGAGAAAAACTCTCAACACCAATATGTTTCATTTTACACGGACTGTTTTATTTTACACTGAGTGTTGCTTTATACAATAGTTGTAACGTAAAAAAGCGGTGTAAAGTAGAAACATATACGGGCTATTTAATGAAAGGCCTTCATTAAGAAGGTTTCACATGGCGTGAACAATATTTAAAAACAAATAATAATGTTTGAGGGGAAGAATATCAAACAATCAAGAGGGACCACTGCACATGCAGCCCGAATATGTATGCATATATATTCACATCTGGCATTAACTTAGACAGTTTTATAACAATAATAATAGAGGGGTCAAGGGTACCTGAGCTAATGATGATCCCTCTGGGAGTGCCACAACCCCCCCCCCCCCCCCGTTCCTCCTCTGCTGCATATTTATCTCTTAAACTGTAAATGATGATAATGATAATAATAATAAAGTGTTTTTATTAATAATAATAATAATCATTTCTGGATTGCGGTGTTTCCAAAAGTATGTCCCACGTTCGCTTGGCCCAGTGGTGAACATTGATTTTATTCCGACTAAATTGAGCTATTTCATTTACTCTAGGTCATATCTTCAGATTCTGATATTTCAAGAAGTGAAAACCGTGCCCGACGGTTTCGACCACATCTGACGAACAGCAATCCGGAAATTGACAGGGTCACGTGGCACAAGTGGGTCGTCGCGAACAATCTGAACTGTGACACGTTTTGTACTTCAGATAACCCGATTCTCAACTTGACACTGGCCTCAGATGATATGCATAATAAATGGTCGTTTGTTGTTCTCACATGATTTGTTATGACGACGTGCTTGGAATTGAGCACGTGACTTGCACCGGAAGTTGCTGCTGACTATTTCCGGTACCAAATGGAGTGAATTACACGGGACAGTCCGGAGGAATAAAGACAATGGTGGATTATTTATACCAAGAGTTGCTCAGCTTATTTGTCTGGTTTCTGCACTGAAATTGATCTACAAAAAAAAAAATTCTGTCTTGTAATTAATAAAACGGTTTTTAAATTGTGGTTTCAAAAATGTCAGATGACTTGATTTTTTGTTTGTGAAAACATGTCGAAATTGATTATAATTCATATTTTCACAATGTACACGCTAATTTAATAATCATGCAGAAGGAGTTTTTAGGCTGTCACAATCCATATCTTTTATGTTCGAGCTGCAGAGAATATGGAAATGAAATTTATGATTTGAATAGTTTTAATAATTTTAATAATTTCATTTATCAGTCCAGATCAAGTGATTGGTTATTCTCTTCATCGTTTAATCACCAAAGTAAATATCAAACGCAACCGGACATGAACATATTTAAGATGGTGGATTGGTATTTAACAGCCTCATATATATACATTGAGAACAAGCGACTTTAACATAATGAAAAGACTTCGAAAACCATGAAGTTGCTTCTTCTGTATAGATTCAGATTTCACTCAAAATTGTTTCTGGAAATGTAAGTGGTAAATTTTGAGCTAAAGCAGGAAGTTATATTATTAAATGTAAGGCATGTCCTCAGCATAAATGGCTCAAGGCGTAATTGCCGAAAGTGCGCATGCGCAAGACACTTCCTTGTTTAGTCGATAACATGAAAGAGTTAGGTCCGGCTTGGCTAAGCACATCGGTTGCAGACATGCATTCAGTACATGCCAAGACCGTGACGGAAGTGAGGAAAGTACTTATCAATGTCGAAGTTTATCGCGGACCTATCCTGTTTAATTTGGGCAGTAATGAAACAAGGAAATTAAACTAGCTTTGTGCGTTACTCCAGTATATTTGAACCTTTGTAACACATATTATTGACGGATCCTAGCATTAATTTACCACATGGAAAATGGCTGGCCGCTTTACTCTAGTCTGAGTAATCTACTCCCGTCTGAACGTCGATTTTTAACTTCAGATCGACACTGCAGGTCTTTGAAAGTTTACAAGATGAAATATTTGTTTTCGTTTGCAAATTCAATGGAACTAATTTAGTTGTTTGCGGAAAATTAAACATTTCCTTGTGGACGTAAGACAAGTAAATATAGACAGTACCGAATACTAGTTGACGTTGGGGACATATCGCTTACAGAATGGGCCATTATTGGGCACAAAAAGACTTAAAGGATTTGAAAACTCAACTTCACAAAGTGCTGTTGTATGGGTTTTTTTTTGGTTGACACATGCTTATGAAATGCTAATATATAATTCCCCACATAACGTGTTCTAAACGTTTCTAAAACGTGGTAATCTAAATAACTTGCTTGATATGAGAGTACGACTACAACTGACAACTTAAATATCACCGGCCCAGGCGTGACATCGTGTTATTGAGTGACACAGGAAATGTACATATTGCATAACATTTACGGTCCTGGATAAACAAAACATCGACAATCATCTAAACACGCTGCTTATTTCACACTTAAGCGGTTAAAAACACCAGCCGTTGTAAAATATGAATGTGTTCCCTTGCGTTATTTAATCGCTTTTAATTCATTAAAGATTAATGTAAATAGAATACGCATGGAAAGGTATTTATATGTGCATGGAAACAAAGAATAAAATGACTTTATATGTTATCAATTAGATATCTCAGTGGCAGTAAAACACATTTGAAAATATATTATGGAATTCCATATCCGGACAGACAACTACCACAAGGTCTAAAACTAAATACTGTACGTGAGTCTGTTGTAAATGAAATAAGTAGTAATCGTCTTCCAGTACGGATGTCTATACGAGATACAAAATTATTTAAATATCGTGGTTTACATCAAACATCTGTTTGTTGAGTATACCCCAGGCAATGAATTCCGAGTCGTCTACGCCTTATTTTATGTCTATTTAGCTACATTGACATTTTCGTCAGACCTTCCTCTGAAAGTCATATGATTTATCGAATGTACACAATAACCATCAAAGCATACTCTTCGCATTTCATCATGGCAGTCATTCTTGACAAAAGATAACCCAAAATACTTACAGAAACCAAAAGAAGAAGCCCCGCTGCCTTGCAGTGTGAAGCACGTGCATTTAGAAATGGGATCTTGCAATAACAGTCTGCACGTGCGGTTACCATGTGTTCCCTCGCCGCACGTGAGACATTTTGTCGAGAGATGAAAAAGACGCCATTTTTATAAATGCGACCTGACGTGGATGTATGAGTGCCTACTAGCTTGATAAGGAGACTTTTTATGCTTTGCAAACTTTACCGTCTTCTTTACGTAAGATGTACGAAAACTAGAACTTTACACACTTTTCCAAGGGGCCCAATTACAAACAGTTCCCTGTCTTTAGTCGAGGTATCCAGGAAAATACCAAGAAATATAAGAGATTTTTACAATCGGATGTTGCGCCCTTTTCACCTCAGGCCTTTCTGTAACAAAATAAACATGATAAAGTTGGTCTTGCTGAAGCAATGCGCCTTATATATACTGACGTCCAAAAGAAAGTAAACCAAATGATTTCAATTATGTTCCCTTACGTCTTAATGCCATAGTGCATCCAAAGGATGCTTGGATTTCGGTGAGTGTAGTTTGCTTGACATCATCTCATTGATAAACCTTCCAAGTATTTAAGGGATATCTCTTGTATATCCAACGCATTTGTGAATTTATTCAGCAGTCTCTCCAAATCTTGGTATACTTCCTTTTGGACGTCAGTATAGGTTTTTTTCCGAATTGGCGAGCTCGTCGCCAGATGAAAGTATTGTTCCTATAATTGACTTGGATTTAGAATGAAGACATTAATGTAAGGTAAAACTCTTTACGTTCTGACATGTCCTGGGGAAAGGTATAACAACGGGAGACGCGACAAGTGATATGTTCTTGACCCTGCTTTATACCTCTTTAAAGATACTGAAATCTCACCAGTGTTGACATAGGTGCAGGTACTGTGCAACCATACACGCTATCTTATCACTTTAGATTGCTCATAATGTAAGAGTGTTTAGATTAAAGCTGTACCCCGAAATCGATTTATTCAAAAAATTGTTTCCGTAACATTCCAGTCGAAAGTAGATTATTTGTAGAATGGCCATTAATAATAAAGACATTCCCGGCCATTCAGAATAGACATGGCGTTCTTAATGTGTACGTCAAGACTACTCGCAACGCCAGAAAAAAAACATCGAGCATAGATCTATGCGAGCTGTGGGAAATCAAAACAGCTGTGTAAGTTACATTCAAGTGTGACGTCTTGATTGTTTTACTGGGTCATAACTACAGGTGATGTCAATTGGGACACTATCGGGCATTTCCGTAACCGTGAAATACACTTGGTCCCCAATGCGTGGCTGCCATGTAACGAATATTCCCCTTACCAATCAAATCCCGTCTTGCAAAAGCATAGACGAGCCAAACGTTTCAAAACTGATAAAAATAGTTCCCACGAATTTAACAGAATTTCTCATGAATTCCGCATAAACTATCTGTACATTGATCTGAATGTATCAAAGTTTGTAAATGTAAAAATTGACAGAAATACGCTGTCGAGGCCGTCGACCACTGACAGTAATTCCGCTAGTTTTGCCACTCGCGAGCGTTTGAACTGAGACTGAGCCTAGTTTTCGATATGGGGTATAGCATAGGGGTACAAGTCACCAAGGAGGCTTGATGGGGTCACGACATTGTTCTTTCAACTGGTGTGGTATGAGATAGGGTTTATGTTTTGGTCATAAAAGTCACATGTATGGTAGTATATATCCTTATTTAATGAACGACGAGACGTGTTTTTTTAAAAGGACAACGATTATGAGTATTAAAATGTGATTCAACATGTCTAAGATTGAAGTAATGTTAGCTTCAAAAACATATGACGATAACAACAATAGCTATTCTGTTGATACTGCATGATATATTTCATTTGCAAAGACATTACGTTAGCGAAAAATTAGCATCCGTTTCCATGGTTACATCACGTTACGGAGGTAGTTACGATTCATTCCGCACTGTGTATATCACGTTATTTACCATGTAGTCGTGAACCGAAACCATTAACAAGTGGCTTGTATTATTTATACTATTGTTCTGCGAATCTGCAGAAAGCCGCAATTGGATAGCCGAGAGCACTATGATCACAACATTATTTATACTATTGTTCTGCAAATCTGCAGAAAGCCGCAATTGGATAGCCGAGAGCACTATGGTCACAACATTATTTTTTTGGATTCCATAACCATACATATACATAAACATTGTCCTCCATTCAACCTACAGTTTAGTCAAAATAGAATCATATTCTGCCTTGTGATTCGTGTATGTTTGTCAAATACTGTTTTCGTGACTGAAATACTGACTGATTCAGATCATAGTGCACTCCGTGACTAATTCAGGAAAGACATTTCACCGAGACAGAATAGAACCCCTTGCTGGAAACAATATATAATGGCCGACAATATTTTAGCCCTAGTGAAACCGGAACTATTTAGCTCTGCTATTGCTGAATCACGAAGATTTGTGCCCGAATCATGTACGTTTCCGTGCGATACTTCCGGGTGTTGGTGAGCCGCCCGCTCTTCCATTTATGGCCCATGTATTCTCATGCTCGTCGTCAGAGAAGAGTGAAATCTGGAACTGTTGCTTTCAAGTCTTTATTTGTCGATCTCGTGATAATTGTCTTTTCCCAAGTTGTATCTTTTAAGTTGTCGTTGGCAAGCTTCAATTGACAACGTTTATTAAAAACTATACCGAAACAGAGATGAATCAAGCAATGTGAGAAATTGGGTGGAGTGGAGGGGCGCAGCGGAAGAGATAGTAAAAAAGAGGGAGGGGCCGCCCCGCTGCAAGCGAGCATTGCTTGTTGACATCTTTAATTAAAAAAATCATGGTTTCTCAAAAAAGGGGATACCTGTTGAACCCTCCTCCCCCACCCACCCCGATCCGTGTATCCATAAATATTCACAGACGCATAACATTGGCATAACCTCACGTTTGCCGAGCACAATACACAGCAATTCATTCGTATCAGTTATTCCTGCGTTTCGCGACACAAATTCTTCTCATATGTTCACTCAGTTTTGAAATAGACCTCAAGTGATATCTATAAGCATAATACCAAGGAAATCAATATCATTGATACGCAGAGGTGGGCATATACCGCCACCAAAGACAAAATCAATAAATTTTATAAGTGCCCGTTTCACACAAAAGCGATGTACACAGCTGTTGCGACGCAACCATAAACAAGCGTGAATGTGATCATTTAACATGGCGTCACAAAAACTCCGGAAATTCAATGAAACTCTCATTGAACACTGTATTGAATACAACGCAGAATATCCGCTTATGAGTATGCATTTAAGGCTAAATTCGTGCTGACAACACGTATAAATGAGATGAATAACGTCACACAACACATATCTAAATATCAAAAGATCAAATCATGTATATCCCATTACGTGAATAGCCTTCTGTTGAGGAGCTATTCAAACAAACGCTTCGCACCAAATGCATTTTGTGGGCTGAAATTGCTGAGACAAATCTATCTAAATGTAAATGTCAAAGACGTCAAGTTATCTCATTTCAAAATTATTCCCTGAGAGGAGCATTTGACAGCACAGTGGTCGGTCTCTTGAACGAGTTTTCCGGCGGCTTTGTGTTCGAATCTTGCCAGGGACCCTTTTTACTTCGATATACTTAGCAAGTCCTCACTTATGAAAGAGATCCATTCCTACGTCTGTCTTTAAAGACCCAACCCTTCCTCCTGGACGGAAAATTGCTTCTGTCACCAGATTGTCACATGTGATATACAGCAGTACTCAATTTCTCTCGGCTTCTGGCTAGAAGAGACCAAAAGGTTATCAGCGAAACGTGATAAGGATGACAGTGATTTTTATGAAAATGAAAGGTTAATTGGTCAGTTGACAGGTTAATAGTAGCTGGCAGTTTAAGTCGAATGTGTATGCAAGTCGCAACAGGTACATACGGTTCGTAAATATAAGTAATAATAAAAAAAGATTGTCATGGAGTTGAATATTTATTTTCCTTTCTTTGTTTCTATCCTGCAAGGATTAATTACTGTATCCTTTCAGGGTTAAGGCTAACAGTTACCCTCGTTCCATCAATGTCTTGCATACCGGAAGGAACATTCAAACCGGAAGTGTCCAAGAGTGAATGCCCCTGTCATCAATATGGCTGCCTCCACACCACAGTCCCCAAATTTCGCAAATTTGTGGAAGAAATATTACTGCTGAATATTTGCACCCATTGTAATTGTAAAATTACCTTCAATGTATTGTTCAACTAACATTTGTGAAAATTCATACGAACGTAACCGTTCCGGTTGATGGCATGTTTTCCGTTTGTAGAACGTTCGTATCAACTCGGAGACGTAGCGCAGTAGGATACAAACGTTTATGACACCAAGCATAACTAACATCTGTATGTAAATATCGTCGATTTCGAAGTACGCCAAAAACATGGAAGTAGAAATGAGAGTTTCCAACAAAATATTATCAATTCATATACTGACGTCCAAAAGAATATTTGCATGTCATTTCAAAACCCAATGCTTGTAAAATAGATTTCTGCCTTTGTGGAGTTTCACATTCTCTCAATCGTCTCTGAAAATCTTGCTATAGTTTATGTTGGACATCAGTATAGCTGTATATATGCGGACATTACTTACTATGAAGTTACCTGGAGACGCATACAAAGTCCAGATTATCTTATCTTAATGGTCCACCACTCTGATACTCTAAACGTTCATGGTTGAAGTTAACGCGATTGTTTATGAGTTACTGTAGGGCAACCACAAATCAGACATCAACCTTAAGAACTATCATATCATCTGCAATATGTATACCTCGACAATCTTCCCAGCTATTCCTTGGACTGAACAGACATACACTATGATGATATTAAAAAAATGTAAACTTTTCGGAATCGGTTCAGTAGTGTGATCTCGTAATTTGAATTTGAATAAAATATGAATGCATACAATGGGCATTATATGACGAAAGATACCCAACGGTAGACTAGACTAAAATTTAGTTCATAAAATATTCACTTTCATTTATCTATATAAAGAAACGACACCAAGAATTTGAGAGACTGCTGAAAAAATTCACAATTACGTTGGATATGCAAGAGATATCCCTTCGAGATTAGGAAGTTTTATCAACGACATGATG
>JAUELE010227213.1:0-12362 GCA_031471655.1 Diodora aspera | reverse complement strand
TTCATTTATGTACACTATCACAATGATCAATCTTCATTTATTATATTATCACCATGCTAACTCTTCCTTTATTTACATTATCATCATGATAACTCTTCATTTATTCACCTTTTCATCATGATAACTCTTCATTTATTTACATTATCACCTAGATAACTCTTCATTTATTTATATTATCACCCAGATAACTCTTCATCTATTTACACTATCACCATTATTACTCTCCATTTATTTCCATTATCAAAATGATAACACTTTATTTATTTACATTATCACCTAGATAACTCTTCTTTTATTTACTTTATCACAATGATAAATCTTTATTTATTTACACTATCACCATGATAACTCTTCATTTATTTACATTATCAAAATGATAACACTTTATTTATTTACATTATCACCTAGATAACTCTTCTTTTATTTACTTTATCACCATGATAAATCTTTATTTATTGACACTATCACCATAATAACTCTTCATTTATTTACATTATCACCATGATAACTCTTCATATATTTACACTATCACCATGATAACTCTTCATATATTTACATTATCATGATGATAACTCTTCATTTATTTACATTATCACCATGATAACTCTTCATTTATTTACATTATCACCTAGATAACTCTTCATTTATATACACTATCACCATGATAACTTTTCATTTCTTTACATTATCACCATGACAATTCTTCATTTCTTTAGATTATCACCTAGATAACTCTTCATTTATTTCCATTATCACCTAGATAACTCTTCATTTATTTCCATTATCAACATGATAAATCTTCATTTATTTACATTATCACCATAAGAACTCTTCATATATTTACATTATCACCATGATAACTCTTCATTTATTTACATTGTCACCATGGTAACTCTTCATTTATTTACATTATCACCATGCCCACTCTTCCTTTATTTACATTCTTCACCCCATGATTGTTCTTCATTTATTTGCATTATCACCATGATAACTCTTCATTTATTTGCATTATCACAATGATAACTCTTCATTTATACATTTTCACAATGATAACTCTTCATATATTTACACTACACCATGATAACTCCTCGTTTGTTTACATTATCACCATTACAACTCTTCGTCTATTTACATTATCACCATGATAACTCTTCATCTATTTACATTATCACCATGATAACTCTTAATTTATTTACATTATCACAATGATAACTCTTCATTTATTTACATTGTCACATGATAACTCTTCATTTATTTACACTATCACCATGATAACTCTTCATTTATTTACACTATCACCATGATAACTCTTCATATATTTACTTCCTCACCATGATAACTCTTCATATTTTTATATTATCATCATCATAACTCTTCATTTATTTACATTATCACCATGATAACTCTTAATTTATTTACATTATCACCATGATAACTCTTCATTTATTTACACTATCACTATGATAACTCTTAATTAAATACACTATCACCATGATAACTCTTCATTTATTTACTTCCTCACCATGATAACTCTTCATATATTTACATTATCATCATGATAACTCTTCATTTATTTACATTATCACCATGATAACTCTTCATTTATTTACATTATCACCTAGATAACACTTCATTTATTTACACTATCACCTAGATAACTCTTCATTTATTTACATTATCACCAAGATAACTCTTCATTTATTTACCCTATCACCATGATAACTCTTCATTTATTTACACGATCATCATGATAACTCTGCATATATTTACATTATCATCTTGATAACTCTTCATTTATTTACATCATCACCATGATAACTCTTCATTTATTTACATTATCACCTAGATAACTTTTCATTTATTTACATTATCACCTATATAACTCTTCATTTATTCACATTACCATCATGATAACTCTTCATTTATTCACACTATCATCATGATAACTCTTCATTTATTTACATTATCACCTAGATAACTCTTCATTTATTTACATTATCACCTAGATAACTCTTCATTTATTTACACTATCACCATTATTACTCTTCATTTATTTCCATTATCAAAATGATAACACTTCATTTATTTACATTATCACCATGATAACTCTTCATTTATTTACACTATCACCATGATACCGCCTCATGTATTTACATTATCGCAATGATAACTCTTCATTTATTTCCATTGTCACCATGCCAACTCTTTATTTATTTTCATTATCACCATGATAACTCTTCATTTATTTACACTATCACCATGATAAATCTTCATTTATTTACACTATCACCATGATAACTCTTCATTTATTTACATTATCACCATGATAACTCTTCATGTATATACATTGTCACCATGATAACTCTTCATTTATTTACACAATCACCATGCCCACTCTTAATTTATTTACACTATCATCATGATAACTCTTCATATATTTACACTATCACCATGATGACTCTTCATGTATTTACATTATCACCATGATAATTCTTCATTTATTTACACGATTACCAGGATAACTCTTAATTAATTTACATTATCACCATGATAACTCTTCATTTATTTACACTATCACCACCATAACTCTTCATTTATTTACATGATCGCCATGATAATTCTTCATTTATTTACTTACTAACGACCACGTGTTCGGGGATGATCCTGGTCCTGCATTCATCCGCTACCATAAAGCTGAGTTCGCACGTGAAGTTTCTGGTTGAGAACAAGGTGTTTTCTGGACATTGCATTACAGCCACCACGGTCCTGTTTGTACACGCCAAGAACTGGGCACAGTTATCCGGATCGGCGTTCATACCATGCGGGTACACGCATCGTTCGTCATCTGAGAAAGATAAGTATTGATCATCAGAAGAGCGTGACTTCTTCTAAAGTTCACAACTTGAATACTTACGAACAATTAAATACAAAAAGTTAAACATTTTGGCTTAATAAATATAACACAGGACGTCAGGACAACAGGCGATATATTAACAACACTAATCAAATCAAAAGCTGACCGAATCATAAATGACGATTTGTATACGGTAGTTACATTCTACTCCACAAATCAGTAAAATATCTCAAATATAACAAGTTTTCTATGAAAAATGTTGGTTTCCTTTATCAGTTACCATTTTCATTTGATGATTTGAGTGATGAGCGTATGCTGATGATTAAAGGCAACTTTGTTGTTCATAGGGTGGGTAAATACGGCAGATTAACAACTTAATAGTTCTAGGCCAAGGCAATAGTGCAAAGGAACCTCCAACATGCTCGACAGCAGACGCTGTGCGTGCAGTGTATAAAAACAGTGACATAATAATCTACAGTTTCACTTCTTACATAAAAACCAAAGCAGCAATCCATAAGGCTTTTCTAAAGCCGGTTATGTTAATATTACTCACTGATAGCAGGAGTGGTCATTACTTGATTGCAGTCGTCCCACTGTGACATAGGTTCCACACACGCATGTCCGATGTTTGACCATATCCGGCTGTCATTGCAGTTAATTGTCCAGTATTTCTTGCCCTGCACACAAAAGTGGACCTTACTGCAGTCCTGATTATCTCGTGTCCACTCAGTTGTCCATGGGTCTTGGCATCCGGGGTCTGCACCGAAATTATCATCAAGAAAATCAGTAGAGTGTACAGTGTTGAGAAAGAGGACCACTGCCAGCCCAATGCCTAACACCGCAAGGTGGCTCTTTAAGCCCATGATGGTAAGGTTAGTGACGATCGACCAGTGGTTATTTAAGGACCAGGGTTTTATAGATAGTGAGGCGTGTCGGTTTTTAGGGATGAAATGAGACGAAGGACCCTATGGGGACTCTTATGTCATGTTTGCGTCGTAGTTGAGTCCACATTGGGGTGTCGGGAGGGGATCAGGCTGTGTCCTCATCTTTTATTTAACCTGTCGACTGACCCTGGACTAAGAGCCCGTGAAGGCGAGATGCACACTTTTGTTTATCGCCGTGTCCTTTGCAGATTCGTGCGAAACCGGAAGGCTTCTTGGTCGTGTCAACACGTTTCTTTGTTTTAAGACAAACTGATTTCGTGTCTCGTCGGTGTCAGGACAAGCAGGCGATCAGTGCACGTGAATGAAGTATGAGGCCACAGACTGTTGCTTGACCTGAACGTGTTCCCAAACGGAATGATGGTAAGGTGAAGAGACTGATTATAAGGGTTCGAGGTGATCAGCCAGGTGCCGTGGCAAACGTCCAGGTAAATACGCCTGAAGTACGTTCTCCTCAATCAAGCAGCAGTGAACTTATAATCCCGTTCCTACATGAAAATATTAATCAGTTTAAGTGTGGAGAATGTCTGTGTCTTCACTGTACGTCAAAGTAACACTATCTTCATAGTTAATTCTGTTGTCTTTGTACTACAAAGGATTTGCGAAAAAGTATCATATCAGGGAAACAAGGTATTGTTAAACGTCATAGGGTCAAATGTCAAATGGATCAAAGCTCAAACGTCGGGGGATAAAAATGACTATGACTGCTTGTCACAATTTATTTGCTGTAATAGATAAAGTACACAATAGGCTACTGTAGTAAATGTATTTGCATGTCCTCCACTTTCCGTGGATCAGATAATCCTTCAAGGTTCCCCTCTTTCAGTATTTAAATGTTTTCGGGTCTGCGTTAAAAGAACTGTTAGTGTCTGGATGCTAGTTGATGACTTGTCAAGAGAATAGTTGTTATTTGATAAGGACATAAAGAGAGGACTGACTGGCAGATAGACACCCATGGACCGTCTAATGGAAGTTGAAGTTTATTGACTCCAGATTTCGTTGACAATGAATGGAGAAGTTCGTTGATGGACGCCGAAATGAAATAACGCGGCCACTATTCAGACTTGTTAGATGGAATCCCCTTTCAAGTTCTGCTGAATTAAGGCAGCAGTGGTATATCCTTCAAAGACTCTACAATGGTGGTTGGACGTCGCATTAAGGCAACTCGTTATAATGCCAGAAGGTCTATTAAAATGGTCCTGAACTGATCGAAACGCACATTCGTGAGCGCTTGATGTGGTGTCGAGCCAGGAGTCGCAGGAATGTGACACATTGACGAAGGATCAACTGAGCTAACAAGTTTTGAATGGTTTGGCGGACTGTTGTTCATGTGTTTGGAGGCAACGGAACGTTCGTTTTGCAGCCAGGAACATCCAGAAACGTTTAGCATGCAGCGGTGGACATATCATGATATGAGAATGCATATCTGATAACTGCAATCTGCTTCTTTCAACAATACGTGGGAACCTCAGTGGCCAACAATACCAAGATGGCATCCTCCCACTAGTGGCGGTCACTCAATTTGACAACCATCCTCTTCAGACACACAGATCAATCGTAGCTACTCGACTCTTTCCATGACCGGGCAGAGGACTCGTATGCCTCTCGACAGCCGACATGCAAGACAATTACTCATGGTGGAGGAATGACATCGGAATGGGTGGCTTCCGATTTCATACAGGCCTTTACGGATTAAGCCGAATGTTACCAAGCGAATTCGCTTTCCTCTAATATTATCAAGCAAAGGCACCAAGCAACAGCAATTCAGAGTTATCTTTCCCTACAGTAGTTTTCAAACTAGTTTCTTCTTGTACTCGCGTTGCGCTGGACTGAGGTCGGTCGTATCAAAACGGCGACGAGAGGCACACGAGTCCTCTGCCCGGTCACGGAAAGAGACGAGTAACTACGATTGACACACAGATGTAGTGCAGTTACCGAACTGTGGTTCAGACAAGAAGCCATCATCATTCTTCCTTGTGGCCAGCTTGCTTCTGAGACCTGAGTTTTTCGCGTGGCCCTGTGTGGCACTTGTGTGCAATAAGCCGAAACTGATTGACTGCTAGGTCATTAACACCTGTTCAGTAACCAAGGATTATAAAGTTAAGGCCATACACCAGAGATCATCACCAGGCTGACATACAGCAGTTCAGGTACAGATCTAGACGCCGTCTTATCCGGAGCCGGACGTTTTGCGCTAATTCAATATATACTCAGCTCAACTATTAAAGGGTCATTGTGATGACCTACGTATAAGTGTCCGAAGTCAAAATAATGGGCAAATAAATAACTGAGTTTTACTGATAAATGTTTATTTTTTGAATGAACAGAGAAAATGTGCAGCTGCAGGTTCAGAAGGTTGCGTTCGTACGTTACTTTGTACCCATAGTACATTTAGGTGTTTTATCCACATTTCTAGTCAGTCTTAAAGTACCGATTTTTAGCATGTTTTGTTTTCAGCAAGTCGCTACATAACATAGTAGTCAATAATCACGCATCGTTTATTCTCGACCTAACTGCTACGAACACTTTAGCTTCAGAAGCACTAAATCAAAACGCAAGCTAGGCATTATGATGTTCAGGGCCTTTCTTTGAAGCAGTTTTCGGAATACGCCGGCCATACACAATGCAAAATGAGCACTCGAGTAGAGCTACAAAGAACATTAAAGAGCTTTGTGTTCTAAAGGGAAAGGGATTCGTTAAGTGCTTACGTTTCCTACTGATTCCTGGCACTCAACAGCACTGGCACTGGCATGTTGGTGTCTCTTTGTCGCATTAGGCCCAAAGAAAAGTAATGTTGTGGTCCAATCACCGAATTATGATATCGACCCTAATATATTTAAGCGGCTTTCAAAAGTAACTTTCAGTAACAACTGTGTTGTATACCTTTCTCTCCCACAGCATTCTTCAAATATGGCGACGTAATATACACTAAACGTTTATTTCCATAAGTCAGTCTATGATAGTTATCACTTAGCAGTTCACATGTTTAGTTTTTAAAAATTCCAAAAAATCCTACCTACCGTTCCTAAAATTTAAGCGTTTGAATCGTAGCCAGAAAACTCAATATTACCTTGAAAACCACAGACATTTATCGTCAGTGTAGATCCAGTGTAAAATGTCTACTTATTCTGTCTGTATTACGTTACCTGCAGTAACATTTACTTTAGAGGCTTTCGCATACAAATATTTGGAGCAAAATGTTTCAGCGCTGAAATTCTGTGACACGGTCAGATCGAGGAGAGGATGCGGTGGTTTGGTTTGAACTTTCTGTGCATCGGATTTATGTTAATGTAAACTGAAGATTAGATTTAAATTGAGATCCACGGCCCTTTATACGAAATAAAATTGTGTTATCTTATCATGACAAATAACAAAGGGGCATGGTCACGTTTAAAATGGAAATGTACTTGTGTATGTACTTGTGTTTCTATAACTTCTGACGTGTGCCCAAGTCAGTATTTTCTCATTTTTCTTTTGTAGGAACGTTTTCTGAATTTCTTTTCAAATGGAAAAATGGTGTCAGTGTCAAGAAATAACATGTCTTGCATCCTCTACAGTGTGCAAGGTCAGAGTTGAAGTCCAACTTGTCCAGTATGCAGCCACGTTGTCGAACGTCTCCAGTAAGCAGCCACGTTGTCGAACTTTTCCCGTATGGGCCACGTTGTCGAACTTCTCCCGTATGGGCCACGTTGTCAAACTTGTCCCGTATGGGCCACGTTGTCGAACTTGTCCAGCATGCAGCGCACATGTGTCTGTGTGACGTATTTTGTGAAATGGTGGCGTCAATTCACTGATGTGTGGGAATTATATTTTCTTCTTTCTCTGGTTAAGAGAAAACGTGAAAGAAAATGTTTGAAAGAAAGGGAAAGCATATATCTAGGCGGGATTCGAACGCTAGTTTCAAACAAACAGTTTTGGGTTTTTCTGAAAGAACAAGCTGCATTTCTTTTCAAAGGTTCTTTCAACTGTCAAGTAGGTGCTAGTCCCACTCTTAAAGGCAATGAAAAGTTGCTTTAGCGCAGCTTAATCGCCGCGAACAAGCAGCAAACGACAAAAATGAGAAAAATTACATTTTCTCGGCTATGGCTGCTTGTTCTCGGCGTGTTGACCCACGGATAAAAAGCAGGAGAGGATTATCTCTGGTAATCAATTGTTTGCTGTACCTTTAAAACTAAAACACATGTAGACGCTAGTAAATATATCCTATTGCATCCCGCTGACATGTTGTTTGAAGAGCGACTCTGTGAAGCTAGACTCTACTCCTCGATTAAACATATTGACATCTCTAAGTGTTAATATCAAATCCTTCACTGTAATTGCAATTGCCACGTCCTGGTATGAAGCCTGCTGTAATTCGTTCATATACACATTTATTATGTCATGCATAACCTTCCAAAAGTAACTAACAAAATATTTTACAAGTCATTTTATCCCCTGACTAACCAAGTTATCGGGGGATATATAGAAATGATATCCGTGACCTCCGTCTGTCCGTTCGCTAGTACGGCACAACATTTCTGTTCCAGTTATTGCGGAGATTCTATTTGACACATCCGTATAACATTGGTACACACCAGCCATGCCCCAAAGATGTGCTTTTGGTACATTTCTATCATTATTACTGCCGTTTCCGTGAAAAAACGTTAACGTAAAAGTATCATATCAGGGAAACAATGTATTGTTAAACGTCATAGGGTCAAATGTCACATGGATCAAAGCTTAAACGTCGGGGGATAAAGATGACTATGACTGCTTGTCACAATTTATTTGCTGTAATAGATAAAGTACACAATAGGCTACTGTAGTAAATGTATCTGTATGTCCTCCACTTTCCGTAAATCAGATAATCCTTCAAGGTTCCCCTCTTTCAGTATTTAACTGTTTTCGGGTCTGCGTTAAAAGAACTGTTAGTGTCTGGATGCTAGTTGATGACTTGTCAAGAGAATAGTTGTTATTTGATAAGGACATAAAGAGAGGACTGACTGGCAGATAGACACCCATGGACCGTCTAATGGAAGTTGAAGTTTATTGACTCCAGATTTCGTTGACAATGAATGGAGAAGTTCGTTGATGGACGCCGAAATGAAATAACGCGGCCACTATTCAGACTTGTTAGATGGAATCCCCTTTCAAGTTCTGCTGAATTAAGGCAGCAGTGGTATATCCTTCAAAGACTCTACAATGGTGGTTGGACGTCGCATTAAGGCAACTCGTTATAATGCCAGAAGGTCTATTAAAATGGTCCTGAACTGATCGAAACGCACATTCGTGAGCGCTTGATGTGGTGTCGAGCCAGGAGTCGCAGGAATGTGACACATTGACGAAGGATCAACTGAGCTAACAAGTTTTGAATGGTTTGGCGGACTGTTGTTCATGTGTTTGGAGGCAACGGAACGTTCGTTTTGCAGCCAGGAACATCCAGAAACGTTTAGCATGCAGCGGTGGACATATCATGATATGAGAATGCATATCTGATAACTGCAATCTGCTTCTTTCAACAATACGTGGGAACCTCAGTGGCCAACAATACCAAGATGGCATCCTCCCACTAGTGGCGGTCACTCAATTTGACAACCATCCTCTTCAGACACACAGATCAATCGTAGCTACTCGACTCTTTCCATGACCGGGCAGAGGACTCGTATGCCTCTCGACAGCCGACATGCAAGACAATTACTCATGGTGGAGGAATGACATCGGAATGGGTGGCTTCCGATTTCATACAGGCCTTTACGGATTAAGCCGAATGTTACCAAGCGAATTCGCTTTCCTCTAATATTATCAAGCAAAGGCACCAAGCAACAGCAATTCAGAGTTATCTTTCCCTACAGTAGTTTTCAAACTAGTTTCTTCTTGTACTCGCGTTGCGCTGGACTGAGGTCGGTCGTATCAAAACGGCGACGAGAGGCACACGAGTCCTCTGCCCGGTCACGGAAAGAGACGAGTAACTACGATTGACACACAGATGTGGTGCAGTTACCGAACTGTGGTTCAGACAAGAAGCCATCGTCATTCTTCCTTGTGGCCAGCTTGCTTCTGAGACCTGAGTGTTTCGCGTGTCCCTTGTGGCACTTGTGTGCAATAAGCCGAAACTGATTGACTGCTAGGTCATTAACACCTGTTCAGTAACCACGATTGATTGATAGATAATGTAAGTTCCATTTAGCATTGATTGTTAAGTACTGTTAAAGTAACTTCAAATAGGAACAACAGTAAAGATTTCATGTATTTTATTTACAGTTATGTACACAGTTCTCATGACTCAACTACATGCACATTCCACCCAGATATATTCATATGCATATTTCAAGGACAGCGCCACATGGTGACATGTATGACCGAATGTCTCTCTCACACATGACATACTCTTGCCCGAGCTTGTACATCCTAGAATTGTCATCCTGGATGCACCTCCTCTTGGGTGGCTGGTATCCTCCTGTTGGTAATGGGAAGCGCTGCATTCTTGTCAGCATCAGCTTCATGCCTGTGGCTCTTGACCCCTCGTCGGACAAGCTGACCATCTGAAGTTGTGGTGACGGTAGCGCAGCAAACCAGGTTCTCTGCATCTCCACATCACAGTTCCGTTCTTGTTCTCATGCTTCTTGTTGTACTTGAATGTCTCCATCAGTATATCCAGCCCACCCTGTCTGCTATGCACAATGTCTCCTCTAACTGCCATGATGTATGTTTGACAGATGACATGATGGTAGATGTTAATTACCAACCAAGTTCTCACGGTTAGCTAAGCATCGGTAACCCTTTAATACCTCTCAAAGTAGCTCTTTAACACCTTACTAATTAAATTACAGGTAGCTGCCAGTCAACCGTGTCCATCATAATTCGTTAATTGAAACGGTCAACTGTTCCTGACTGGCACATGACCTCCTTTCAATGTCCCTGTGTGGCACTCGTAATCAGTGTTGTGTGACAGAGGCAAGTGCCACACAGGGAAGATACCGCCTCTTGCACATCACAATGGGCTATGGCTGAAATATTGCTCCCCTGCAATGTAAAAATCCATATAACTCACGCACTCACTTTGAATCCCAGAAAGGAGCATATGTGTCACTTAGCTGATCTTCTTAAACTAATGTAATAAAAGTGTTCTCATGTTTGTAAAACATTTATTTTTTGTCTTTAGCAACATTGCATTTTGTCATTATATACTGAGGTGCAAAAGAAACGATACCAAGTGATTTCAATTATATTCTCTTACGTCTTTTTGTCATTGTTAATCAAAATGATACTTGATTTTCAATGAATGTAATTTGATTGACATTATGTTCTTGCTAAAACTTCATAATCGTGAAGGGATATATCTTGTATATCCAACGTGTGTGTGAATTTATTCAGTAGTCTCTCTAAATCTTGGTATCGTTTCTTTTGCACGTCAGTATATATTGATGGAAACGAATAAAGGAATGGCAGTTGAAAACATTGTTAAATGAAATATCACCTTAAGTGTTCCACGTTGATGTGTAGGAGACTTGAAGGACACCCCAGATATTGACAATTCATATGTATCATGGCTGATTTAATATACGCAAATGTTCTAAATGCATTGTCGGTAAAACATAATACCTCAAATGTATACTGTTCCCTTATTTGTTTCCATCAGTATAGTTCATACACTATTTTTTGTCTACTAACACCCAAGGTTGTTTTCAGGAGTCGGGGTTGTCAGCGTGGTTGGGCGGCAAGCTGTCGGTGTTCGCGGGGTTGGATCCCTACTTAATGCTGCTTATCTTATGCTACATCATTGCCTTCGCTACGGAAGTGACCAGCAACACGGCCATAGCAACTCTTATGATGCCCATCCTAGCTCAGCTGGTCAGTGGAGAAGCTGTTTCGTGTTATTTTCATATTTCATAGTTCCCGGGGGTGTCGCTCTAACACCAGAAAGAATAGGACCCAAGTGTCCTCATGCTTGCCGTAAGGGCCGTCTAAAATGAGGATCTTTTGTTTTCTCTTTCTTACTATCGATCCTGTGTTGTCCCATTTCCTGATGTGTCTCTTGCACATCACATTGCCCTATGGCTGAGATATTGCCCCCTGCAATGTAAAAATCCATTTCACTCACTCACTCATATTTCTTTATTGTGTATATACTCATATTCATACCCATATAATCATCCTAGAAGTCCGTCATATTATACCCTGGATGTACTCCTATTCACCATAGTCGTTTTGTGTATATGGAAAGTCCAACTCAGCTAAATATAGAGAACAATGACATGTCGCATTTACTTCACGAGAAGTAACTCTTGATAAATTTAAACACATAACGTCTTTACTTCGCCGAGTGTTAGGAGAGAACGTTAAAAGTCAGCTTATTTTACGTCGCCTTTTGCCCCCATTATGGAAGCTATATCGGCGACGAAACATGATTGGACGCAACATTTTGCGATGGAAAATTCACTGATTGGTTCAAGCGCCGATCGGCGTGAATAGGAGTGATGCCAGGGTATACTTTGACGGACGTTGGCGGAGTCATTATACCCTGGATTTCGAGGATTCCATATAATAGGCCATGCACATTCGAAAGAGTGATGAAATACAACAATAGT